>JAAAKG020133367.1:0-14186 GCA_010014905.2 Druon quercuslanigerum
ATATGATCAAGTTAAAAAATATTAAGTGTCTTACATGGATGGGGGGGGGGGGGGGGGGTATGGTCAAAACCCTTTTTTGCATAAGATATTTTTTTAAAAATTCAACAATTTTGCTGAAAAGTACTTTTTGGTTACAAATTAAACTGTTTCAATTGATCGCTTTTTTCTTGAAAATTCAATATTCTGTAGAAAATTCCACTGTTTTGTTGAAAATCGTTACATTTTTGGATATAATTTAATCTTTTGAATCCAAATTCAACTACTTCGTTTTTGGTTTAAAATTAATCAATATTAGTAGAAACTGCATGCATTTTGTCAAAAATTCGACCTTGTTGGTTGAAAATTGATCTTTTTTGTTGAAAAAGTAATTTACGCGTTTTGTTTAAAATTCGTCTTTTATACCAAATCCTTTTCTTTTTTTTTGTTAAGAGTGTTTGGAAATTTAAAAATCAGGTATAAAATTCAACTTTTTAATTGAAAATTGAACTGCTTTGTTGGAAATTAATTTCTTTGGTTGAAAATTGAAGTGTTATGTGCAAAATTTATCGTTTTAGGTTAAAAATTAATTTTTTTGACTAAACATTTAAATAATTGGTCGAAAAATCAACTGTTTGATTAAAAATGAACCTTTTTGTTGAAAATTCATGTTGTCCGGTTGAAAATTAACTGTTTCGTAGAAAAGCCGTATTTTTTGGTAGAAAATTAATCTGGGTTGAAATTCAAAAATTTTGCTGAAGGTCATCCTTTGTGGCTGAAAATTCAACTGTATTGTTGAAAATTCGTCTTTTTGACATTGAAACTCAACAATTTGTTAATTTTTTTCTTACTTGACTAAAAATGTTATTTGATTAAAACTGTTTTACTGTAAATTCGTATTTTTTATCTGGAATTTCATTTTTTTTTGTAAAATTTTCATATTTTTTGGATTGCAATGTAACTTTTTCGTTACAAATTAAACTGTTTTAATTGAAAATTACATTTTTTTTAAATTACATTTTTGGATATAATTTAATCTTTTTAATCAAAATTTAACTACTTCGTTTTTCGTTGAAAATTTATCAATATTAGTAGAAATTACATACATTTTCTGTTAACAGTGTTTGGAAATTTAAAAATCTGGTATAAAATTCAACTTCTTGATTGAAAATTGAACTGCTTTGTTGAAAATTAATTTCTTTTATTAATTTTTTTTAGAGTTACTATCTTGTTGAAAATTTACGCATTTTCTTTAAAATTCGTATTTTTTTATAGAAAATCCTTTCCTTTTTTTGTTAACAGTGTTTGAAAATTTAAAAATCTGGTAAAAAATGTAACTACTTCATTAAAGATTAAAATACTTTGTTGGAAATTAAATTCTTTGGTTGAAAATTAAACTGTTTCTTAAAACTTTCTTTTGTTTTTGATTGAAATTGGATTGTTTGAATGAAAAATTAACTATTATATTTTTTGTAGAAAATGTATATTTTTTGGTGGAAAATTAATCTTCTTGGTTGAACATTTAACTGTTTTGTACAAAGCTCGTATTCTTGTCTTGGAAATTCAATAATTTGGATAACTTTTATTTCTTTATTGACTGAAAAATCTTTCTTGGTTAAAATTTCAACTCTTTTAGTAGAAATTTAATATTTTTTTGTTAAGAATAAAATTTTTTGTTTGAAAATGACTCTTTTTGGACTAAAAATTAACTGTTTTTTTGAAAATTAGTTGTTTTAATTGATTTTTAAAAATCAAAATTGAACTTTCAATTTTTGAATAAAAGTTCATATTTTCTAGTTCAAAAAATCAAGTATTTGGGTGAAAATTAACTTTTTTATTGAAAATTCATATTTTACAGTTAAAAATAAAAGTTTTTTTGTAGAATATTCGTTTTTTAAATTGATTTTTTAAAAATGGAAATTAAACTGTTCAATTTTTTGATAAAAGTTCATCTTTTCAAGTTTAAAAATTTAACTATTTGGTTGAAAATTTATATAATTTGTCTAAAGTCCATATTTTTTTGTAGGAAATTAATGTTCTTGGTTGAAAATTTAACTGTTTTTTACAAGGCTCGTCTTTTTGCTTGAAAATTCAATGTTGGATGAAATTTTTTGTATTGACTGCAAAATCTTTCTTTGTTAAAATTTGAACTCTGGTTGAAAATTCGTAATTCTAATTTGAAAATTCGTCTCTTTTATTAGAAATTTCGTATTTTTTGTCAAAAATTCAACTTTTTGGTTAAAAATGAATCTGGTTTTGGTTGAGGATTCAACTATTTTGTTAAAAATTCGTCCTTTTTTATTAAATTGAATAGTTTTTAATTTTAAATAAAAAGATTACCTTGACTAAAATATCAGTTGTTCAATTTTTTATTGGGAATTTATCTTTGTTGGTTAAAAATTAAACTAATTGGTTGAAAGTTGATTTTATTATTGTATTATATTTTTGAATTACCCTAAAATAAATTCACAAAAAATATGTAGTCGGCAAAAATTGCGTAAGATATAGTTTGGCTGTGAAAACCTGCACATTTTAATGAATAAAAAAAAATGGTAGACAAGAAGAATTGAACACGCAACCTTCCGACTATGAACCTGAAGCGTAACTGCCTGCGCTTTTGGCAAAAATTTTTAACCAAAACTAAAATTCACAATTGGTGGCCTTCTCTTGTGAGCTTATTAAATGTTATTTTCTGGGAATGAACGAATTTTGAGCATTGGGTTTGGGGTGCCATACGCAAAGAGAAAGCTGGATAGCGCATATTTATATTTTCACGAACTATTATGTGATAATCAACCATGTAAAATTAAATATCGAATTAATGTCACTTGTCATCACTTGATTATCCAAGTCATGGCGAGCGAAAGTATCACTTTGTTGTTGAAAGCAACTTATTATTAAGTTCATACATATAAAAATTATGCATAAATAGATCTGCAGAATAAGGAAACATGAAAAGAGTCATATTATTACTATCTTTCATGTAAATGTATTTATATATTGTTTAAATTGATATTTTCTTTGGTTGCCAACGATTGATTTTTGATTGTGATATATCAATTTTTTTGTTCAGTTCTAATGTTTTTATATGCATATATATATAAAGAAACTGTCAAATATATCTCATAAAATATTGTTATATTTAATACTTATAATAAAAAAATACATTTTTCATATTGCTTGTTGGACCAGTTATTAACAAGTTAAAATTATATACACAGAATATAAAATGAACACAAACAAATTACGTAGATATCTTTCAGTGGCGAACTGAAGGAATTTTGAAAATATAATTTGGTTTTTCTGTAAATACTAAATATATCGTTTATTTTCTTGTAAAATTCATTTCGTTTTTCTATAAAAATACCTCTTTCCTGGAATGATTAATAATTCTCTTAAAGATTAGTTTTATTTAGGTTTTTAAACTTGTTCTCTGCTGAATCATTTATTGGACTTCGTAATTTTTTTAGTTGAAAATACGTTGTTTTTGTGTTGAAAAGTAATTTTTTAGTGAAAATTGAACTTTTCAAACTGAAGATTCATAACTATTAATAAAAATTCATTTTTGGCTTTATTTTTGCTGTTGTTTTAATTAAAAATGCAAGCTTTTGTTTTGCTTAAAATTAGACTGTTACCCGAAAATGTAACTTTAATTTTTTTTAATTCGATCTTTTTCAGATGAAAATTCCATTTTATTGGTAGAAAAGTAACTTTTCTGTTAAAAATTCATCTCTGAATGTCGTTGACAATTTTTTTTAGCGAAAACGCATCTTTTTTAGGTAAAAAAGTTAACTATTAATTTGAAAATTCATGTATTTTGTTGAAAATTCGTCGTTACGTTTGACTATTCAAGTTGAAGATTCTTCTTGTTGGTTGGAAGTTTAACTTTTTTACTGAAAATGTAACTATTTCATGTCTGGTTGAAAATGGATTTTTTAAATTGAAATACAACTATTTATGTAAAATTTAAACCGCATTGTTAAAGATTTATTTTTCGGTAAAAGTTACATCTATTTGGCTAAAAATGTAACTGTTTTGTTAAAAAATTTGTTTGTTTTGTCCAAAAAGTTTTTGTCTGGATATGTAACTTTTCCATTTCTTGTCGAAAAACGAACTTTTTTAGGTGAAAATTTTTTTTTTTTGTAGGAAACTAATCTTTTTTGTTAAAAACTCATCGCTGTAGTTAAAAAACTACTCGCTGTAGTTAAAAATTTAACCATTTTGTTAAAAATTAATTTTTTAGCGAAAATGTATATTTTTTTAGTTGAAAATTTTACTATAAATATAACAATTAATGTATTTTGTTTAAAACTCGTCCTTATATTTGACTATTCTAATTGAAGACTCATCTTGTTGGTTAAAAGTGTAATTACTTTGTTGAAAACTTATTCCTTGTTGTTAAAAAATTAACTTTCTAAACTGAAAATCTAACTATTCCATTTTTGGTTGAAAATCGATTTTTTAACATTGAAATTCAACTATTTGTGTAAAATTTAAACCGCATTGTTAAAGATTTATTTTCGGCGAAAGTTACATCTATTTGGCTAAAAACTTAACTGTTTTGTTGAAAATTTGTTTGTTTTGTCCAAAATAAAGTTTTTACCTGAAAATGTAACTTTTCCGTTTCTTGTTAAAAAACGATCTTTTTTAGGTGAAAATTCGGTTTTTTTGGTAGGAAACTAATCTTTTTTTGTTAGAAACTCATTTTTTAGTTAAAAATTTAACTATTTTGTTGAAAATTAATTTTTTTAGTTGAAAATTTTACTATAAGTAATTACTTTGTAATTACTTTGTTAAAAATTTATTTCTTGTTGCCAAAAAATTAACTTTTTAAACCTAAAATGTAACTTCCATTTTTGGTTCAAAATGGATTTTTTTAAATTTAAAATTCGACAATTTCTGTAAAATTTGAAACATCTTGTTACACATTTATTTTTGTTGTTGTAAAAGTTTTATCTCTATGGCTAACTATTTAACTTTTTGTTGAACATTCGATTTTTTTGTATAAAATTAAGTTCTTACCTGAAAATGTAACTTTTCAATTTTTTTTTGAAAATTGTTCTTTTTTAGTTGAAAATTCGGCTTTATTAGTAAATTAATGTTTTTGTTTAATATTTTCTCTGCTGGTCAAACCTGCAACTGTTTGGTTGAACATTTATTTTTTTAGTGTTAATTTATCTTTTTTGTTTGAAAATTCATGTATTGTATTGAAAATTCGTCATTTTTGTAGAAAATTAATCTTTTTGTTTGAGAAAGAGCCGATTTGTTAATTTATTAATTTTTGTAAATTGTAAATTCAACTACTTAGTTACAAATTTAAATATTCTGTTAAGACTCTTTTTTTTAATATCAATTATTATATTTTTCGTTAAGAATTAACCTTTTTATTGAAATTTAAACTTTTCCAAATTTTAGTATTTGGTTGAAAATTTATCTGTGCAGGTAAAAAATACCAGTATTTGGTTAAAAATTTAATTATTTTGTTAACGTATGTCTACTCGAACAGAAAATTAACCTTTTTTGGTTCAAACTTAAACTTTATTCTAAAATTTCTCTTTTTCATGGAAAATTTAACTATTTGATTGCAAATTTAATTATTTTATTAGAAAGTTATATTTCTTGGTTGACAATTCATCTGTTTGGTTTAAAAATCGTCGTTTTGATTGAGAATTCATTTTCGTAGGTTGAAAATGCAACTCTTTTGTTGAAATTTTAATTATTTTCTTTAGAATTTTGAACTCCTTTCTTTTTTTCTTGAATTATGAACTATGATATTTTTCGTTAAGAATTCAATTTGCGTTGAAAAATTGTCTATTTTTGGGTAAAGCTTAATATTTTTTGATTAGACTAGATTCAATACTTCCACTATGTTTCGTGAAAAAAAAATTTCACTCTAAAATAATGTATTTGGAATTTTTTTTGTATCCTGGAAAACCTGGAAAAGTTCAGGAGTTTTCTAAAGAAACCTGGTATCCATAATTTAGAAAAGCTTTAGTTTTTGGTAAACAGGGGATTTAAAAGTCAATATATTTTTCTTTAACGTAAATTATAATAAACAGTGCATTTACATTTTTTTAGGATGTATTCGCATATATTCTAAGTACATTTTTATTTTATTGTATTTCTAAATTTACATGATTTATACATATAGAAAAAAAAATTAGTATCTTATGAACTGGATTTAATAAATAGATGTCTATACTTTATCAATTCAAATTAATAATTGATAATTAATTAATTAATCTTTACGAGGAACAATGTCAACATTTTTCAAAATATCTATACATACAATTGTTCGTCTTACATATATAGGGATCATACTAGGGACCCATACAAAATTAAGCCAGGTTTTTTATTTTGACGAATTATTTTTATAAATTTTGATTGTCGTTAATATCATTCGATTTGCCATCATTTAAATTTCACTTAATTGGAAGTTTCTTTATCGAGTTAATTATTGTCATAGAGAACAGATTTATTTTGTTGCATTTGGCCTTTTAACGTTGATTAAGAAGGGGAGAGCACCAATTCTGAATTTTAGGTTCAGTTCATAATTTTTATAATGAAAGCTTTTTATTTGAGTATTAATTTTCTGAGACGCTTCTTCGTCGTTTTCGCAAAAAACGACTTATCGAACGGCCGGTAGCTCAGCCATTAGTGCTTCGGCTTTATATCCGGAAGGTTGGGTTGTTCGATTCCTCCTGCTTGAACTTTTTTTATTTATTGAAATGTTTATAAATATATTTTCTTTCAATAATCTTCAAAAATTATGCAAAAATTAATTTTTTAGTGCCTTTTTAGGGGAAAACTTTACTTATTTTTAACTTTATCATGTTTTTCGCATAAAAACACAATATTTCGTTTAAAAAACCACATTCATACTTTTAATTTACAAAATAGTTGGTAAAAATGGTGAAAAAATGAAGAACATTTATAGAAAATGAATTTGTTTGCGCAAAAGATGATAAAGTTTTAAAAAAATCAGGTTTTCTGATAAAAAAAGGCGTTAAAAAATATTATTTGCATATGTTTTGAAGATTATTGCAGGAAATTATATTCATAAACATTTCAAAAAATAAAAAAGTATAGACAGCAAGAATCGAGCACTAATACTTCATATCGTCTGTGGCGAATATTTCCAGGTTGATTTTTTCGAAAACGACGAAGAAGCGCGTATTGCTGCTTTGGCAAATTGATACTCAGGTCGTGAGCTTTCATTAAAAAAATTATGAACCAAAACTAACATTCACAATTGGTGGTCTCCTATTGTAAAGTGAGAAGAATTTTCAAAAACAATGATACAGTATGAAGAAAGGAAGTGTAATTTCCTTAAATAAATTATACTGTTGCTTTTATATAATATATATCACGCAGTTTCTTTGTGATATGTCATTCTTCATCGACGTCAGTTTGATCATAATCTATGTCCGTAGGCTGTAGTGCTGACAAAGCCTCATCCTCATCAAAAGTGTCCTATAAAATAAAAAAATAAATAAAATTGACAGTTTATTAAGGATTTTCCAGGTTAGACTCAAGTGAAAAACAAATTAATCTGTAAATAGATTTATAAAATTGAAAAAAGGCTCCGTGATTATTGCAAGTAGTAAAACCTGAGCCTAAATAATAAAAAAAAGTTGAGGTCGTGATAATAATTGTTTATTTAAATTAGGTTTTATACACTTTTGTGTATTTTTAAAGTAAACAATTTCATAAATAATATTTTATGAAAACGTGATGAATCAAATTGTGAACAACCCTTCTAGAAATAGAATAAGCTTTTGTAGATTAAAACTGAATAATTACGACTTTTTCCTAAAGCGGAAAAAATGTGCAAACAACTCAATTTAAATATAAGTATTTTATTTTATAAAACAGTCCACATTTTTTGGACTGACCCCTCCAATTTGTTTGAATGCAAAAAACACGTATTTTTTGGTGTTTTAAAAAATTATATTCAGGACTTTGGACAACTCCATAAAGTTTACCATGTATTTCCCGTAAGGAAAAATACGGTTTTTTATTTTTTTTTTAATTTCTTTAAATAAATATTTTCAACACAATCTCAAAAGAGTAAAAATTATGGGAACAAATACTTTGATAACTTGCATTAACTATTACCTAACTCTACCTAAAAACGTGAATTATTTTTAAGTTAAATTTCAGAAAAAAACCCAACTTTCAATCATTAGTATAAGAGAATATTATTACAAATAATCAATTGTTTAAACAATTATATTTTGTAATTGGTATATAAAGTATTACCTCTAATAAGTTGAAAGTTATAACAATGTTTATACTTTCGGAAAAAACGCAACATTCCTACATTATTCTAAGAGAATATTGTTATAAATAATTATAAATTCATTAAACAACTATGCTCGTTATCTTTGATGAATTAGTTTCTTACTCTGAGTGAAAAATTAAAAAAAGTTCGAAATTTCCAAAAAAACCGCAACTTATAACATTTTTCTAAGAGAATATTGTTATAAATAATTATAAATTTATTTAAAAAACTATGTTTGTTATCTTTGATGAATCATTTTCTTACTCTGAGTGAAAAATTAAAAAAAGTTCGAAATTTCCGAAAAACCGCATTTTTATTACATTGTTCTAAGATAATAATTTTATAACTAATAATAAATTATTTAAACAACTATTTTCGTTGATATAAATTAATTATTTTCTCGCTGTGATTGAAAAGAAGTTTAAAAATCAGAAAAAAACAGCGGCTTCTTACCTCTGTTCTGAGAGAAAATTGATATAAACAATAATGAATTGTTCAACAATTTTTTGAAACATCTGGTTATCAGTAAAAAGTAACATTTTATGTATAAGAGACAATTTGTACAAAAAAAACGAAAAAAAATAGAATTAGCACTAAAACCTCGCAAAATCCAATTTCTAATTGTCAAGAGAAATGTTGAGACAACTCGATATGCTTAATATATCCCTGAATATAAATTTTTCCAGAACCAAAACATATATGTGTTTTTTTTATTGGAACAAATTTTAGAGCTAGAGCAAGCGAAGTGAACAAAAATTTCAATGCTTTTTTTTATCATGCATCACCTCAACTGGTTTCATTTGTTCATTAAATAATTTCGTATTTTTGTTTTCTTAAAAAACAAAGTTTAATCATTTAAAGCGTACATTATATGAATTGTTTTGATGAACGAAAGATTTTTGGAATCGCGAATTAAAAATTTTGAGTCAAATTTTTAAAATGTTTATAATTCAAAAAGACGGTTCCAATACGGCGGACAAAAAATGTAAAAAAGTCTCGTAACTTCAAAATCGGTTCTCAGGGTTTTATGAGTTGCTGGGATTACAAAACTTAAGTCAAAGTCGATATAATTTAAAGACCAACAAAATTAAAAAATTGATTCCGTACCTTCAAAATGGGTCCTGACGGTTTTGTTTTGGTCGCTGATTTCGAATCTGAAGTAAAAATTCCAAAACTCACCTGAGGACCAATTTTGAAGACAGGGGACAAATTTTTATTTTTTTAATCACCATATTGGTTCCGGGATTTTGAATTTGGGTATTTTTACTTCAGATTCGTAATCAGCAACCCAAAAAACCTCCGAAACCCCATTCTAAGCGAAGAGACAGATTTTTGAATTTCGTGTCTGCCATATTGGATTCGTCATTTTTAATTTAGAAAAGTAAAAAAATGTAATTTGAAATTCGTAATCAGCGACCCAAAAGACTCCTGAGGACCAATTTTGAAAAAACGGAACCAATTTGTTCTTTTTGGCCGCCATATTGGATCCGATCTTTTCAATTTCGGACTTTTTACTTCAGATTTTTAATCAGCGAACCAAAAAATCTCCGAAACTCCATTTTACAGCCACGAGATTTATTATTAATCTTTTGGCCGCCATATTGGATCTTCTGTTTTTAATTTAGGCATTTTTACTTCAGATTCGTAATCAGCGACCCAAACCCCATTTTAAGGCCACAGGATAATTGTTTAATTTTAGTCCGCCATTTTGAATCCGCCATGTTCAATTTTGGATTTTTTACTTCTGATTAGTAATCAGCGAATCAAAAAACCTCCGAAACCCAATTTTAAAGTCACGGGACTTATTGTAAAATTTTTGTCAGCCATTTGGGATTAGCCGTTTTCCATTTTGGTTTTTTTGCTTCAGTTTCGTAATCGGCGAACCAAAAAAACCTGCGAAACTCCATTTTACAGACACGAGACGTATTCTTAAATTTCTTGTCCGCCATATTGGATCCGCTATTTTTAAACCCCAAATTAAAGTCACGGGACTTATTTTTAAAATTTTTGTCTGCCATATTGGAAACGCCATTCAGAATTTTGGAATTTTTACTTCAGATTCATAATCAGTGATAAAAAAAACCTTTAGTCGTTACTTTCAGCTAGTTAAATATTGTTGATTAGACACAATTACATTCAAGTTTAAAAATGCTGTTTGTCAAATGAAGTTTTACAATAATTTTATTTTGCTTTTAATTTTTGTGATTTTTTAAACAAATTATTATAACATTAATAACTGTTAATTAACTTTAATTCCGTTAAAAATAATAAGTTTTTTGCAGGAAATGCAAACGGTAATACCAAACACTGGCAAACGCAACTTAACACAACTATAACAAAAATATTACCCCTAAGCTTGAAGAACTACCCTCTATGGGAGTTTGAATATCAAATTGCGCATTTCGAAATTTTTACACGTAATTGTACAATAAGATAGTGGAAAATATTATATGTATTTTAAAATGTATCCTCTATAAAGGGTATAGTTTCTCACAATTAGGGGTATTATTTTTGGTGTAATTGGGTCAACTTTTTTCTCTGTGACTAGTACCATCAATTGTCGGTTGTATAACCTCCTAAAAACTTATTATTTTGCGAAAATTAACGTTAATTAATAGTAATAATCATTTTTGGGTGCTTTAGGCCACAGGACCACGGTTTAATTTTTTTTGTAATAAAACAAAAATAGGCATTTTTCAACAAATGGAACAAGTTTATGGAGTGGCTGATCAAAACAAAGAAGAGTTCAATTAATTCATGTCAAAATGCTAGAGGTAATCTCGGCATGAAAAGAATGAAGATCGATTAGGTTAAATTGAAAGATCACTACTTTTGAAAATGTATTCTTTACAAGGCAAAAAATACACGTTTCAGAGTGTGCAAACATTTTTAAACTCATATCATCGTCCTCTTCGGTTTATAAACAGACATTTTGAGAAGTTTCTTCAGAAATTATGTACCAAAACCTAAGTCGACTTGGATGATTTTTCTAGAGAATAACGCATTTGACGCTGTTACCGATCTTCAATTTTTTTTGCACGCCCAGATTAATCGCAGCATTTTTACCTGAGTCATTTAGTACTCTTTTTTTTTCTGTGTAGATAAAATATTGTGATACGAGGGTTGACCGAAAAATAACGAGACTTTTCAAATTTCCCGGGCTGTATTCGTCCGTTTGGCAAAGTTTTTTTTTTATGTTGCTGCACTTGTCTGGATATTGTATGTGCATTGGTAGCCATATTGCATATTTACTCTGCCATCAGCTGTCGGTTAAGTTATACATGGTTTAGTGTGCTCAGCGATTTTTCACTTTTGGAAAAAATGGATCCAAGAATTTGCATCCAGTTTTGTTACAAAAATGGAATAAAGTGCAGTAATGTTTTTGAAATGTTAAAAAGTTAATTTTGGTGACTCGGCTATGAGCCGAGCAAGACTTTTCGAGTGGTATAACCGGTTTAAAAATGGACGGGAAGACATTGAAGATGAGCGCCCTGGGTGTCTTCGCACATCGGTAACGGACGATACCGCCGAGAAAGTGGAAAAAATGATTATGAGCGTTCGTCGAATTACTATTAGAGAGGTTTCTAAGGATGTCGGTATATCATACGGCTCATGTAAAGCAGTTTTCACGGATATTTTACACATGAAACATGTGGCTGCAAAATTTGTTTTGAAACTGCTGAATTTCGATCAAAACCAATATCGCCATGACATCGCTCAAGATTTACTAAATGAAGTGAATAAATACCCTACATTGCTAGAGCGAACCATAACAGGTGATGGATCGTGGATTTATGGATATGACGTCGAAACTGAGGCTCCATCGTCCGTGAAAGTTTTGCTCACTGTTTTTCGATTTCAAAGGCTTAGTGCATTATTAATTCTTACCTAAAGTTCAAACGGTCAATAAAGAGTATTATGTAGGACTTTTACGTCGTTTGCATGAAACAATTCGAAAAAACGACCTATTTTGTGGCAAAAACAGTCATGGCGATTGCACCACGATAATGCATCTGCTCATGCCTCAATGATGGTTGGTGAGTTTTTGGCCAAACACAACACCGTATTGATTCCACAACCACAATATTCACCGTACGTGGCCCCCTTGTCACTTTTTCTTATTCCCAAAGATGAAGAAATCTATAAAAGGAAGACGTTTTGGCGACATCGATGAGATAAAAGCAGAATCGCTGAAGCAGCTGAATTCCATATCGAAAAGTGAATTTTAAAAGTGCTTCGAAGATTGATAAACGCGCTGGCATAAGTGCATTATATCCGAAGGGGACACAATTGATATTCACGAATAGATAAATATTATTGGCAGAAAACGAAAAGTCTCATTATTTTTTGATCACACCTCGTATATAGTGGCAAAAATTAATTCCTATACATACACTCACGTAATCCACAGTTACAGGTGTTGGATAAACACACGGCATGCACTCCATTTTCGTGATCCCATCGTTATCAGCTGTACATTCGCAGTGTTGACATGGATTTGGTCCCGCCGATATTGCTACCCTTTTGGCGAAGACACTAGAGAATTTTTTTATAGCTGGTATCTTACCAAATCGTAATTTATTTCCACTGAATATGGTGCCGTTGGATTCCAGGGAAAGAGGCGTACAGTACCCTAAAGCACTTTTGGGTAACTTGACTTGCCTTCTTAAATCCACATCGCCCAACAAGGTACGAGAATCTTTTTTTGTGTACGATTTTGAAGCGTCTAAACCGTAAAATATTTTGTTGAGTCTACCTTTTTCAAATTGAAAGTCACCGTCCATAAGTATGTGCAGTGTTATGTCATGTTCCAATAGTACTTGATGTAAAACTGAATAGTCAAGCTGAAATTAAAAAGTTAAGGTTTAGCATTAATTATTCAACATTTTTCTTGTATTAAATGCAGATGCCAAAGTATTATAATATAGAAATTATAGAAATACTTGTTTTAGTATGTAAGCAAAAACATCCCTTACGAAAAACAAGTATTGGTAAGTATAGGATCTGCAGTACTTTTTTCGCGAAAAAAGTATTAGATCCAATACTTACTAATACTTCTTAATCCATGTGTCCGCTAGTTTGCCAGTGGGTTTCCCGGTACTCAGGGTACATTTTTATATTTTTGAATTTCTCATAAAAAATAGAGTCCAAAATAATCATGTAGAATTGTTGTAAAGTTAATAATCAATGAGTAATTAACCATTAAGGATTGACCAATCAGAAGCACGCATTAGATGGAATACAATCTATGTGTCACTGAAGAGCGCGTGTGCCCAAAAATAACGAGGGGATATTAAATCTTAGAAAATATATTTTCTTTTAGAATACACGTTGAATTATTTTAACTGCTTTCGCGTATTTTAAATTCTTAGAATCCAAATGAATTGCTCCTTTGATTTTTTTTTGATTTTTTTAAATTCCAAGTCTTTTACATTCTCTGAATTCTACTCAATTCTTTGAATTTTTTCAATTCTTCTCAATTACAGAACTCTTTTACATTCTAGGATCTCTTTTAAATTCTCGAAATTCTTTTGAATTTTGTGAATTCTTCTAAATTCTTTGAATTGTTTTGCACTTTGTGGATCTTTTAAATTCTTCTTAATTCTTTGAATTGTTTTAAAACTTTCTGAATCCTTTAAACTATTCTGAATTTTTTTTAATTCTCACGATATCACTGAAATGTTAAAATGTTCTTTAATTATCATAAAATCATTATAACACACGCTAAATTAATCTTTTATATTTTATATCTTTTATATTCTCTTATCTCTCCTGAATTATTCTGAATTCTCTAATAACTTTTGAATTCTTTCGAATTCTCTTAAATATTTTGAATTATTTGATTTTTTTTTGTAATTGTAATTGTTCAGAATTTTTTAAAATCTTGTTTATTCTCTGAACTCTCCTGAATTATTCTGAATTCTCT
>JAAAKG020133368.1:0-14185 GCA_010014905.2 Druon quercuslanigerum
AAACCTTTCCTACATAAACGTCCTTAACCTCATTTACGTAGAACACTTTTAGCTTTCATATGACTGTTTTTTTGTTGAACTACGATTTTTTTGGCTGAGCTGTATAGCTTCAAAGGCAGATGCCTATCATTTTCTCGCCGATAGTAGTTGCTATTCAGCTTTCCGCATGGTTGTTATGCCTTCACTTCGAGGTAATTTCTTTTGCGGATCATCCCTGGGCAATTGTCCGCGACTGCTTATTGTATATTATAACTATATTCAGCAGAAACTCTTGGCACAGGGACACTCCACCCGGGACCTGCTAACGTGTGCGATGGCTTTAGCATTGACATAGAGGTTGTCAGTACTTTATTCGAATTTTCAATACAAATTTAGACACGGTTGGAACATTGAATTTTTCGAAATAGAAAAAAATTTAAATATGTATCAAGGCGGCTTGATTTCCGTGAATGATTACAATATTCGAAATCAATATAGCTTCTTGAACAAATCAAATCCGTTTGATGAACATTTGTTTCTATTTCGAAAAATTCAGTTTTCCAAGCGTGTCTAAATTTGTTTTAAAAATTCAAATAAACTAGTGTACACTTCTACATTGGTCCTATGCATGGCCTGGATTGTCTACCGGAAAACTTTCGATTCTACATCTCGCAGACTTATCACCTGACTGTTGAATTTATTATATCATCTGGAAAATATCGTGTGACGACGAACGTCACATTCCAGAGGAGTGTCTTTCAGGGCGACATTATGAGCCCTCTGCTTTTTTGCATCACACATGTGCCTCTATCTCTCGCACTATGAAATTCTTCTGGATTCCTCTGTGGCTACACTCATCATCATGAGCATAAGTTCACTCATGTATTTGGTATGGATGACCTAAAGATCTATGCTTCTGGTAAAAGGAAACATCAGAGTGATTTAAATATTGTCTAGAAGTACATAGGAGCGATTGTTATAAACTTTGGATTATATTAGTGTGTCAAAATTTATCTAAATCAAGAAAAGATTATTTTCGTTCCCGAGGCCCCTGAGCTTGTAGATATAAGAGTTAGTAGATATCTTGACACTGGAGAGATTTATAAATATCTGGGTGTGCCTCAAAGCGTCATCCAAGACGTAACATCAGTTTTGGAGTCTCCCCGAAGCAGACTCAAGCATCTTCTTCAACAGTTGAACAAGGTATCTGCGACTAACATTCTTGCCGTCCCAGTTTGACTCTACTCGTTTGGGCTGGTTCAATAGACGAAAAACCAGCCCTTGCTATCTTCATACGTAAGATTGTGCATATGCATAAGAGCTTGAATATTAATTCGTCTGTTCCGCGACTATAAATCTCACGCCGTCAAGGTGGACGCGGTCTTCTGAATTTGTAGTGTATTTATACCTGAATTGTTCTGAGTACAGCTTTAATCGTCGCAAATGGCAGAGATATTTTCCTAGAAATATTCAGGAACCATTAGATGATTGGCAAAGGAGCGTCCCTTTACAAAGCCGTCTTCTATTACAAAACCTCGGAACAGGCGGGCGAGACCCTTGAACTGAATTTTAACATCAGAAGTGAGGAAAGTGCATTACTGCATCTAGATGATTCACTTCTAACAGCCGATAAAAAGAAAGCAGCAGTTAAAAAATTTCACCGACAGCTACTTGATAAGGCAATGCACGGAAACTTTGTCAGAAATGTAGAGTAACAGTTCTTTTCAAAAGAGCAAACTTCTGCTTTTCTTAGATCATCAGGGCTTAACTCATGTACAGAGGGTTTCATTATTGTATGTCAGTAAAGGGTCATTCCCACCTTAGTATGCCTTTGCCACATTTTAAGCCAAGACATTTACTATAATAGCCAAGGAGCGTGCCATGCAGACACCGAGCACCTAGTATGCATACTATCTAGTTGTCCAATTCTTGTGGTAACGAGTATATTCAATGGTACAATGCGGCACTAAGAGTGCAAAATTGAGGCCTAACATCGATCACCAAGACTCTGAGAAACGAAGTCTTGACTTTGGCCGACTACAACATCACGGCCACGGAGAGAGTGCGAAGTTCTCACTGGTTCGTAAACTTAAGGCCATACACGCGTGTTCTATTTCGGATCAGTGACATTTTCATAGATGGCAGTCGCTCTTAGTGGAACCTTTAAATTATATGCGTGTGCGCGTATGTGTATGTCCTTCTTTTATATTGTTGACTTCTTAAGATATCCACTTCACGCAGAATAAGAGGTTTCAGAAATCAATCAATTATTTAGTACCGAGGTTTTCATCCTGAGCGTTATTTTTAATAAAAACCAGCATGTAATTAACCCAAAACATTAACATGAAATTCTGATATTAAATTTCAAATGTGACCGTTGTACCATTTTATTTAAAAATTTCGTAACTGATTCTTTTCCTTTATAATTACTACCATCGCAGTTGAAATAGCAATAATTTTTTAGAGTAACTATGCACAATTAATTATAATACTATGCACACCAAAAATTTAAACAACACATTTACAGATCTGCTTTGGCTTACACAAAATATGTTATGAACTTCTTTTAATACATTACGAACACGATAACTCGTTACCCATATAGACACTTAATGCGTCTTTATCTAAAAAGGGTCGTTCTTCATTGATCATTTAATAAGGTCTCATACAAAATATACAGCATGCACTTTGTAATCTGAATAGATTATTGAACACTTTTCCTGATGTAAATGCATTTTTTCAATAAAAACAGTAAATTAACGGGAAGTACAAGAGTCTAAAACTTAAGTTTTTTGTTAAAAATGCCTTTCCATCAGGGCTTTGTTAATTGTATTTAGATTTATTTCAGAAGTAATTAATGAACCAATATTCCAGGAATAATCTTTCTTCATTCTAAAAGTTAATGTAGTGAAGATCTTTTTTCAATACCTGATTTCTTTTAGGCAAAAATAGCTGAACTCTTCAGTGTCAAGTGTAACAAAATCGATATCCGTACGAAAAAATGCAAGGTAAATTTGCTATTTCGTAATCCGAAAGTTCGCTGGCCGTTGCTATTTTTTAAAACTATTATTTCGACTGCTCAATGCTATATAGGATCAAGTTCAGGTAAGTCCGTATAAAGAATTAGGTTATAGATGCTCCGTATATGGAACCAAGTCCATTTTGATCAATTTTCACATTTTTACTCTTGGTGATAAAATGAACAAAAGCAGGCCGTTCTGCAGCACGTAAGAAATATAACGTGACATATTCACTATTATTTAGAATTTTCGAGTATTACTTTACGTACTATAGAATGATATCCATGTATACTTTATACCAAGAAATCGAACTTCTGAAAAAAAGACGTGGTTCTTTATACGGAATTGCCCAAACTTGATTCCATATTGCGTGGATTAGTCGATTTTCAGTCTCGCAGCTTAACAAAGGTGTGCGCATTGCAGCATAAAATATTTTGCATTATTGCTGACTGAAATTATATGTATATATTTTTAACGAATTGATCAATGTGGGTACAGATACAACATTTTACGCGGGTGAGCAAAATGACATACCATACATTTTTCTGCTATTTTTGTAGTAATAAAACTTTTAATAAAAATTTAATTATTTAATATGTTTAAGGATGAATTATTTAATTCAAAGTAATAGTACTATATTTTCAGTAACTCTGCGATAGTATACATATATTTTTTGAATGAATACACTTACTTAGGCAAAAATTTCTTGTGATAATTATCTGCAGCTGTAGATTATCATTTTAATTATTAGCATAAACTTCGAGCTCCTGCAAAGCTAATAGGTATTTACTTTTTGCTTGCATTTCCATGATAAAGACGCATCATTAAACATTATTATTAAAGTCCGAAATTAAAGAAGTTCTTTAATTTTGAAGTAGTTATTAAATTATTAGTACAGAAATTGAATTCGAAAATTATATCATACTTATGGTAATATGTGAATTACTCTCTATTTTAATTTAAAAAACATATATTTTAATCATTAACGGACATTTTTCAATAGAATATCAATTTTTTAAAATTTTTTACACAAATAGGAGAAACACCAAAGAAAAAAAATTAATATTTCTTTAATGTCCGGACTTAAAAACTTTTTTTGAGTAACGGTAAAACATACATTTTACTTTTAAAGGGAACATTATCACGTGTTCACAAACACTTTGTCAAATCAAGCCAATCATCATTGCTTGATTTTTATTCTTTATTCATAATGTGTCCCCTAAGGGTTTACATGACTTCCATTCCATACCACTTACATAATAAACTTGCTTGATTTTTATACTTCGCCACAAAAATGGGCATATATTTAACACTTATTTGACAAGCGTACATGGAAATCTTTTAAACTTATTAAAAAGTATAATGCAAGATTTATGGTAATTATAGTATATGTGTACATGAACAATATGATATTTAGGAAATCGTGAATTCCTACAAATATATAATAAAATCATATGAAAGAATTCAAGTTGGTCACTAAAAGCCATTAAAAAGTTTGCGAAGCAAGTGATTACAGTTTTTTATTCAAACATTTAAAATTCAACAATTATTTCAATTTAAGCGTTCTATAATTCACACTTACAAATTATAAGCTTAGTAATTTGAACTCATTTAATTTTAAATATGCTTCAGAATTAGTCAAAATTCTACAGTTTTTATAAAATTATATACAATAGACTTTGAAACCTCTTAAATTCGAATTGTATACACGAATCTTTCAAAAACTGTCTTCATTGCAAACTGAAAGCCATTAAAATTATACAATCAGGGTGGTCACCAGATTGAATTTTCCAATTTCCCTGACATTTCCCTGACTTTTCTCTGACACTTATGTTAAGACGGATTTCCCTGACAGGAAATTATTACAAAAGCGAGTAAGGTTTGAGTAATATGCCAAGCAAAATAGTACAACAAGCCAGAAAAATACGCTTTACATGGCAGTATGGATTAATTGAGTGAAAGACATGTATTCAAACTATTAATAAATAAATAACTCCAAACAATAAACCAAAAATCGAATTCTATTTTTAATGAATGTACATTGAGAAAATATTTATATTGATATTAGGAAATGCTTCAAAAATAATATTAAAATATATCAGTTTCTATTTTCCCTGACAGCAACTTCATTTCCCTGAAATTTCCCTGATATGAGGCCATCCTGACTATTTTAATTTTAAAATTTTCGAATTAAAAAAATGTGCGTGAAATTTTCAATTAAAAACCCATAAGTCTAAGCCATTTTAAATTAAGTGCCGTTAAAATTTAAAATCTTCTTAAATTATAATTCAAATTTCAGATTTAAATATATTTTTAATGTGCAGTAACATACTAACAAAATTTTAATCATTCATATTTTTAAAATTTTAAAAGTTTGTAAACTTTAAATTTTAAACGTTTTCAGCCCATTTTATGGGTAATCTTTACAAACAGAATTAGTTTGTAACCGCGTATGTAATTTATACCGAAATTTCGTTACAAATAGCCGGATTTTGTTGGTACCCTTGTGGAAAAGAAGTATCGGTAAGTATAGGATACAGTACATTTTTTGCGAAAGAGTATTGGATTTCCAATACTTAATCGCGTAAAAGTATTCGATCAAATACTTGCGAATACTTCGTCTTCGCAAGAGTACAAGCAGATTCTGCATTACTAAAAAGAATTATTTTAATATATTGCATAGTCACAATTCAGTATTTAAAAGGGAGATTCGCAGCATGGAATTTATAATAAGAAAATACATTTTTAGAAAATGTACTTACTATGATAAAATTTATTTCTAAATATACGGCTATTTTATAACTGAATAAAGAAAAGTAACAGGCACAAACACGTACCAGAAACATGAAACCATGCCAATAAAATTTAACAGTTGTGAAATAATAACTTTATTTAGAACATATTTTTTGAGCTTAAATTGAATATGAGTTGACAGAAAACCATTGGTGTAAATTTTGTTGCTTTTAATTTTAAACAATAAAAATTTTTAATGTGCCTTCCTTTGTTTTCTTGTGTAAAAAATGTTCCAACTCAAAACTATACCAACATCGGCGTATATTTTTGAGGATTGGTGTTTTATAGTGTTCCCATCTGAAAGAATGAAAAGTGTTTCTCAAAACATAGCCTCTAATGAATGGATTATTTTTTTAGAGTCTCCCATTCCTCCCTTGCCAGTTAGTGTTCAGGCAATTTGAAATAAAAAATGTTGTTTATACTTATTACCCTATATGATACTGTTGAGTTGTGTAGTGAACTATTAAATTTTCGAATCCAATTGGCGATGTTCCCTTTAGAGATAGTCAGTAGTAGTGCTCATAGGTATTATGAGGAACGGCTTGAAAAAAGCCGACAATGATACAATCCTCTCTTTTTATAACTTCGTTCGTGCACGTCATTAGTCGCGAAGCGACTCGTACAGCGTTTCGCAGAAACATTCTTTGTGTAAGTGCGACTGATACATTGCACGAGCGAAGTCCTGATCCATAAAGTTAGAACGAATCGCTACTTTGTTTGATTAAGTGCAATTTTCTGTGTCCCCTGCAGGAGAACTTCATCAATGTCGGATTCTTGCGGCTGTTTCGAGCTGCCAGACTGATTAAACTTCTCAGGCAGGGCTATACTATACGAATTTTATTATGGACATTCGTTCAGTCTTTCAAGGTATGTCCACTCCTTATCATTATTAAAGTTTTAGTCTATCTGCCTTGATAGCAGATAAGGCCAAGTATTAGATGGTATTTGCAATACACTTCGGAAATGCTACTCCATATAAAAATCTTTTAGCACACTATAAAGTCTAATACTAGTCTATGGAATTTATAGTTTAAATCGTGTGTATGCGCAATTCTCCAGAACCTTAATATTTTCTTGAAATAAATGTTGTCAATTAAATAAATAGCGACACATATGGCCTTTCATATATAGCTTTAATGTAACAAAAAAATTAAAATAGTGAATGAGTAGTATTTTTAATTCTTAGACAACTCATAATACTTAATAAATTCCGAAGAAGCTACAATATTCAGACATTTTAATTTCTGATTTCATTATACCAGCTACAATTCTCTTTTAATTGACATAAATATTAGAATACACTGCGTTTTATAGTCGACAATTATAATTATATCTACATTGCTAAAAATGAATTTTATTTTTACGAACGCATTTTTTAATTTATACAAAGAAATCGCCTTGCTTATATCAAGAATTAGAAAGGATGCATGAAATTAGACTTTTCCTCAAAGATTAAGCTTGACCTATCTCTAAAAATTTTTTTTTTAACTTTGTTGGTGTTGTCGAAGAAAAACATAATATATTACCGTTGCACCAGCGCACGGTAATTTTGGAAAAAACTTTATGATCTAATTATTATATAATTTTGCTATACACTCTAAAGTAATTTTTGTTCATTTCATTTGATTCTAAAATCACTTTTAAGAAAAACACTTGCCCCTTCTGATTTTGATCGTATCAAATATACAAACTGCAGACTTTAAAATGTTTAAAAATGTTAAATGTACACTCTATTACAATGACATTTCGCATATATTATTTGGTGTAATTTTATTCACAAATAAACGTATCTCACGGTCAATTAATCTTAATCCCGTGATAAAACACCAATAAATAACTAGAATATCAAATCTGAAGATTACAAAGTATTCGCCATATGTAGAATATACATACAATGATAGGCTTAATATATATCAAAATTAATTTTATAAATTACTTGATTTTGAGTAAAATTTGTCTGAGTTCAAAGCATAATTCTGAAATTCAAAAAATTAAATCTCATATATCTATCTACGAGTAAATAGATTTAGGAGATATTACTGTCGCTATTTGGGGAATCGAGGATGTTTTAAAAAATGATAGTATGATAGTATACTATATATGCTGACCTAACAAAAAATATGGAATCAATTTGTATATATGTTTTTGAAAAAGAACATAGAGTATAGTACTAAATAAACTGCCCTTCCCAAAAACATAAGCCCGATGCGCCACATCGTTCCATTTTCCTTATTACCTCATGTGAGATATGGCCCTGCTATATGGCAATGTGGTCATAATAAAATGTACATTTTGAATTTTTCGACCGGCAACTTCGTCAAATTATTCTCTTATGCATAAAAAACGTACATTTTTATTTTTTTAAATTTGCCCGCTATGCGGGCATATTCTCATCGCGCGCTGCACGCGAGGCTCGCAAGTTTGAGCGCACCTAGGACGCGCGACTGTTGGTTCTCCCGCTTCGCGTTTGATTATGTATTTACCTCGCACTACGCGACCACATAGGTTTTCAAATTAAAAGCCAAAACACCGGAAACTGTAATTTGCTGATTTTGAATTCTCTTTTGTTAAAGCTTCTTCGTCTTTAGCGATCACATTCTCATCACGTATATGAGAATGTAAAAATTCATTCTTTTTTTTTTGCGATCAAAATTTGAACATCAGATCATATCGTGCGTTGTTTAACTTAAAATAAAATATTGTAGTTTTTTGGCTTGTATTTTAAAAATTCTATAACTCTGGTAATTTTGTGTTATATAAAAAAGTCATGGGGATAAATTCTTCTTATTTTCGTGTATTATGAAGAGATTTAAATAAAATTTAAAAATTTTTTAAAATGATCTAAAAAATGTTGAGCTTTTTGAATGGTTCGGGTGAAAAAATGTTCTATCCGGTGACACTTATAACTTTGCCAAATTTCATTTCGATTGCATAAAATATTCAATCCACATAGCGGCTTCAAAAAAATATCAGTTAAAAACGCCTGGTAGGTAGGCAATTTTTTTTACGCTTTTGGCCACTTCCAGGGGTGTGAACGGTGATAAAAGGTCAGAAGGAGACCACCTTAGGAAATTCAGCGGAGACCCAGGATTCATTACATGGAGGTGGCTACTCATGGAACTCCACCCACTCCCTGCCCAACCAACCAGCCATGAGGGAGTTACCTGTTAGTTAACTGAAGAAAAATCTGCCTAATTCCTGATTTTTGGTCAATCTTTGCGGGACTAGAGCCTGTTGCTAATGAAACCGTCACTTGACCCTGGGCTACATACTTTAAGAGATGCCCGTGTTACTAATTGCACAGTCCTCTCAACTGCCTGAGTATGGCATGGGAACTCGGGCAACTTTTCTACAAAAGCACAAGCTTCCAATGTCTCTTCAATACTTTGCCAATCAATAAGATCAGGGTAGCCTGCAGCAGAAAAATTTATTCGCGGTAAGAAGTCACATGACCAATTTACATTGAACCTATTTCCGAGACTAATGATATGTGCTGCTCGCCGAATTACATTTTTGTTCCTGACTGTAATGTAACATTTTGTTTTCCATCGAAATAAATGCCTAATAAAGGACGTTCGAGACTTTTCTGTGATTCATTTGTTTCAACCGTTGCTTTTTTGCGCTCTCTCCTTATTTTATTTGTATCATTTGCTTTGGTAGTGTCACCTTATTGATTAGTCTCAAATCTTTTAGTGTACATGTGGCAATAGTAGCTGCTGCTAAATCTGAGATTGCGAAACGATTGGCTACTTCTGCTACTAGAGGCAGCCATTCCCGCATTTGCAATTGGGAACGAGAGTACTCACGCAAAATAAGGTCAGAATCCAGTTCGGATGTATTACACAGACCCTCCTCGCCCTTAACATTTTCGCAAACGGTTGCAGCAGAGCATTTTTATTACACTTTGTTAACTGAACCTAGTACCATTAGAGAAGGAACCCCCTGATCAGCAATGAAAGCGTGTTCCCGTGAAGGGATTTTGCACTCAGGAGGTCACCTTAAGAGTTATGTGTCAGAAAGGTCACACCGACATGCTGCAACTTCAAATATAATATTTGCTTCAGAAAGAAACTTATGTTTCAGTTTGAGAAAGATAATTAATTTCCTTCTTCAAGGTGAGAAGCATTTACGGCGAGGTCTGTTTCATTTAACTTTTTAATTTTGTCCTCAATTGATTTTACAGGCATTGTGGGAAGTGATTTCCTTACCTACAGTTTCTCTAGTGGTTCGGCGATAACACGAGCTACGTCATTTAATGACTGGCTGTTTCTTATTTCCCTGGCCTTCTATTTTCTCATACCCAGCATGTAGTCCTTGACTCCATCCCTTGCTTTCGAAAGTGTTCGTGCATCGAAATCACAGAGATGACCCACGTTTTCGCACTTTCTCTCTGCCCTACTGACAACCGGAGCCATGATGGCATGAAGATGTTAGTGGGAAGACGTCAAAACAACAAGTGTGAAGTAAAAATCAGTAATCGACACCAAAGGTCTCTCGGCAAGTCTGAAAAAGCAAGGGGGTGGTCCTGGAAAAAGAGGGGGGCTCGTCGCCAACTCCCTCTTTCTGTCCACCGCTATTACCATCGGTTCATTAAGCTGTATATCTGACTGTACGTTGGTCGTAAGTGTTTTTGCAAGACTACAAGCCTCCTTCTGAACTTTTATTACCGTTGACACCCCCGGAAGTGGCCAGAAGCGTGCAAACAAATTGCCTACCTACCAGGCGTTTTGAACCGATATTTTTAATTTTAGAGGCCGCTGTCGGGCTTGAAGATATTGTCCAATCGAAATGAAATTTGTCACAGTTCATAATGTTACTGGATAGAATATTTTTTCGAAATTGGTACCAATTTCGAAAAGAGTTGTTTTTCGATGTACACTAGCGTCTACAGACTACAGACGTTCAGCGGGTTCTTAAAAGAGATTTAAAAAAATCCGCGAAGGTCAGTTTTCAAATAAAAGTAATACCTTCTTAATATTATGAAAATGTAATAAAAAACTGTTGTTATTAAACATTTTATTGCAACTTGGGTCGTTGTTCCATAAATTTCATTTATTTATTTGTCATGCTATTTTTAATGATTTAAACTAAGAACACGAATCCTAGCGTAAAGTGGTTCTAAGCAAATTTGCAGATTTAATTAAGCTGAAAAAATTGGTTAAAGACAATGTTATTGCAGCTTTTATCGTTTTCGCAAAGAGTTAATTTTTTAATCGTTATCATGCTGACAAAATAAAAACATACAAACACACATGCATAGATACATATATACATACACAGTTAGTTTTATGTTAGTTTTAAGACGCACGGGGAGCTCCTGTGGAGCTCTCCTGGCGCTCAAGCTATAAAGCCTATTGTGCCACTATATACGTACATAAATACACATTCGCGAAAAGCTGTTTTTTGGGTTCAGAGGGTTTCAAAACGTGAATATATGATAAAAACAGGAGGGACAGGGATTAAATTTTACATATATCTAATACCTTCTCTGATGAAAATGGAAAAATGATTTTTGACCGGTAGTTAAACAACTTTTGTGTCTCATGGAGATTTACACGTAAAAAGTATACTTTTTTACTTCTTAGACACTGTTCAAGAAATGATAAGTAAATTTATTTACCCTTTTATGTACTTTTCTTTTCATCGGTAAATATGCATGTCATCAAATTTTTATACAGCTACAAAGTTATAACAAAATTAGAGACTTCTCGAAAGATGCATAAAATTCCAATATTTGTTGACTCCTCGCGAGCCTTAGATATGATTGTTTAACTTGAATTTTCCCAGAAGCAGTTTTAAGAATATTGAGAACAGATTTGTAAAAAAATGCATTATGTTTTAATTTCTTGTTTTAAAGCAGATAGAAAATGGAAGAATTTTAGCCTTGCAGCAGTTTGACTCCTATTTCTGCAGAGCTAAGAGAATTTATGGCAAGTAGATTGAACTCAAATTCGATCATGAATATCCCTGCTGCAGGTTCAAACCTAAAGCCGAGCCCAAGGGATCGCTTGACAAAATCGCATGTTTGAGTGCGACTAGTGCGAACTTCTCCTACATGTGTACGCAGTCCTTTCATAATTAAGGGTCAAAGTATCAACAACTATAATTTATTGATTGTGAATTCTCTTTTGTTAAAGCCTCTTCGGCTATAGCGAACACATTCTTATCACGTAACTCATGCTTCGCATTTGATTTTGTCCAAAATGTAAACTTTTCTACATTATGTTCAACACTATTATATCAAGTTACATTATATTCATTTTTAGTGTATTTTTACAGCATGAGCTTATGATAAATTTTGTAGATCTTTTTAGGTTGGAAAAATTTTGTCTTCATTTTCTATCGTATCTGGAGTCGCTTTTTCAAAAATGTAGTTTTTTTTACTTTTAATCTTTTTTTGACGATTGAATGAAAATGTATTCGTTCTTTTTGAAAATTATAAATTATAAATTAAACTCTGCTCGTAATGGGTTCGGTGTGGTATTGGGGGTGGGGGTACTCTCTCTATCGTCATTATATATTTTTTTCGATTATTTTAAAGAATTTTTCAGCTTAAAATTGCATAAAACTGTCTAAACTTTATATTTAATAAAATTTTTCAAAAGTTTTCAAATTTTGTAACAACTCGCTGGAATCAAAAACATTTCTTTCTTATTTAAACGAATTTCGTAGAAATTTCTAAAGACCGACGCGCAGACACATAAAAAAATGACAAAGAATGCCCGCAAATGAAATGTGATTCTTGTCATCCGGTGCTTATCGACTCTTATCGTATCTCCCGCACCCTCAATGCATACACTCGTATTGTTTACATTCTAAATTTTTTCAAAATTCTGAACGCGAAAATTAAATGGTGTCAAGCTAGAATATTCAACAGTCGAGCGAAAGATAAGTTTATTTGACCATTTTCTATAAAATATTATTGTAGAACATTAAATTTCAATTTATTTAACTGAGGGTGACATTTAAAAAAAAATTTAAACTGCAAATTTCATAATTTTTTTTTGTTTAGTTTAATAAAATTTTTAAATCTTGTAAAATCTCGCTGGAATGGAATAACTTTTATATTTATTTCTTAGAATATATACAAAATATATTTTTTAAATCCCAGAGGACGGCCGGTTATTATAGGATTGGATCACATGGACTCCCATCTAATGCAACGCTTCTGAAGACTGGTGATCTTTTCAGTATAAAAACATCAACACAAAAGAACGAAGCATGGCTGTTGGGCACACAACAGGTAAAGGAGAGGCTGAAGGAGTTAGTGCGAAAAGTATATCGGGGAGAGGGATTTCCAAGAGGGTGGAGGGAGGGGGTGATCGTACCACTGTATAAAAAAGGGGATAGGGAGAGGCAGGGAAATTATCGACGAATTACGCTAATGAATACGGCGTACAAAATATACGCGATGGTGCTGACAGATAGGCTGCGAAAGGGTGTTGAAGGGAAAGGCATACTGCCGGAGACGCAGGCGGGCTTTAGGGAGGGAAGGAGTACCATTGACAATATTTACGTTTTGCAGCACGTGGTGGATAGAGAACTAGTCAAAAAGGGTGCTAAAGTGTACACGTTTTTTGTAGATCTAAAAGGCGCGTTTCCTTCGCTGTATAGGAGGAGGTTGTGGGAGGCAATGGAAGTGAGGCGAGTTGAAAGAGGCCTGATCGAGAGGGTGAGGGAGGTATATGAAGAGACGAAAGATAGAGAGAGAGGAGGGGAGGGAATTTCTTAAGGTTTCTGGATGGGTAGGGGGTTGAGGCGAAGAAAAAATTGTACTTAGGAGACGAAGTAGATTAAGAAGACCGTATATATTGTAAATAGTATATAAGGATTAAAGATTAGCTGCGGGGGCAGAGGCTGGCAAGGCGAGGCAAAGCGAGAAAATAGCTTCATGCGTGCGAGGCAAGAAAGTAGTGATAAGCGTGCGAGGCGATGTGAAGCGAGGAAGGCAAGGTCGGCTTAGATATTATGTGTGGAGGGATGTTAATTTTAAGGAGTTAGCTGCAGGAAAATTCTGTACAAAATTCTGTCAATTTTTTAAGGCCAGCAGTTTATGTCAGGAAGGTCCTGTACGGATCAAATATTTAGGTTGAGGCAAATCACAGAATAAAGAAAAAAAAGTTTTCTGTGCATTTGTTGACCTAGAAAAGCTTCCGACAAGGCAGATAGAAGTAGACTTTGGGAAGTCCTGAAAGAGTAAGGAGTAAATGGATGGCTCCTACAAGCTGTATGAGTAATATACATGGGTGGCAAAACGAGTGTAAGGGTAAATAGGAAATTGAGTGACTGGTTCGATATTATGCAAGGCGTTAGACCAGGATGCGTTATGTCGTCATGGCTATTTATATTATTTATGGACAAGTGTTTAAGAATAGCTCTTTTCGACGAAGAAG
>JAAAKG020133369.1:0-14185 GCA_010014905.2 Druon quercuslanigerum
ATAAGGGGGGCTGCTCTACCAATAACCTTCTTACCTTCGTTTATGCGTCTATCTAACTCCTCATCTATCTTACCGTCTCTAGTAAATAAGCTACCATAGTTTAACCCCCAAAAATGTGATAACAATTATATTTGCGGTTGTATTAAAATATGGGAAATATTTTTTGTTAAAACTTGCAAATACAATTACTTTAGGTTTATGAAGAAATAATTTTTCAAAGAAAAGGGAAAAGTACTAATAAGAGGTAGTTTACCCTCCTGAAATGTACTTTTGTGAAATCTCTTAAAGGACATCAACATTAAATTTGATTATCTTAGGAATAAAACTATTTTTGCACATATTTTATTGTTTTGCAATTCCTACAGAGTAAAAATGGGAAAAATCAATCTTTTTGGCCCATATAAAAAACAAGGGAGCATCCCCTCGAAATCTAAATGTCTTACATTATTCTCGGAGTTCGATGATTAATAATCGCCAATTAGTTTCAAAAACAATTGCTGAAAAGAAACAGAGATTTAAAAAAAAACTGTTTTTGAGTGTGAACTTTAGGGATGTTTTTCACCCCTTTAAAATATTTACTGGCAGAAAACTAAATATAAGGTTTTCATATTTTTTTGTCATTAACGACATATCAAAGTTTCATTGAAATCGGTGACTGGAACTTCTATACCATAACGTATTAGTCTAATGCAAGGTGGAATATTGTTTTCTTACCCCTTCCTACAAACCGAATTATTTTTGTGTTATTTACGTTAATTTCAAAAACCTTGCTCTGAATATTTATACTCAGAGAGCTTCGAATTCTGTTCAAGTCATCCACTCATTCTACCATAACAAACTTGTCGCATTTGCAAACGCTAACTCATGTAACTTCAGTATTTAGAGAATCTAATCTTGTTTTTTAAAAGGGGAAGTTCTAAGAGAGTTGTCCATGAAATTAATAAATAGTCAAGATGTTATAACGCACCTTTTTATAAAAACGTTCCAAATATTAAACTGATTACTCAGTTGTTTGTTTTACATTATAATATTCTTATTCCCTGCATACGCTGCTTTTATTTTATTTAAGAACCAATTATCGACTCCGTGCTCTTTCAGAGCATCTTTCCAGGTTGCTTTCAGATTTGCCTATTTTATCCTAGTTAAATTTCAGCCTTGTTATTCTTAAGGGTACAACCCACTTTGAACGTCCAAAAAAAGCCTATTTTTGAGATTTTTTTCAAAAAATAATATGAAATATATTGATGTAAAAGTTAATAGGTTTGGTGAATAAGGTCTGAAAATATGAGAAAAAAATTTTTTATTTGTTTTTTTCAGTTTTCATATACAAAAGCTGTAGCTAAACATAATGCATAATAATTATTTTAATAATAATAATGATTTTGGGGTAGGTAGACGGGCGGCATAATATCTCATCAACGGATCATCTGAAACCAAAAAATCAAAGCCAACGTTTCCTCTACGCCCCTCTCTTTCATTGCCTGCTACAGCACATTTCTGTTAACTGAGTCAAACGCTGCTTTGACATCTACGAACAAAGCGACTATTTTCCCTTTCTTTCTTCTTAAATTTCTGTTAACTGAGTGGTTAAGTACGTAGATGTTTTCTACAGTTTCCATCCTTTTTCTAAACCACTTCTGATTGTGTGGGATACTTCCCTTTTGTTCTACCTGATTCTCCAATCTTTTTTTCAGATATCTGCATATATTTTAGAGCCGACTGGCATGAGAGTGATACCTTTGTGTTTCTCTACCTTCTTTCCATCCCCTTTCTTGACAAGCGGTACCACCAGTCCTGTCCTTTACTCTTCCGGCCACCTATCTCCTTTCCAGGCCATGTTCTAGATCTTCCACAACCCATCCCTAACTCCTTCTCCTCCATGCTTAATCGTTTAATTCTCCAACCCATCTTCTACTGTCGCCTTGTTTCTTTTTAACCTATCTATTGCCTTATCTACTTCTTCTATTGTTATTTCATTCCCTTTCTCCAATTCTCCTTGAACTATCCTTCTCTCTTCCACTTTGGTCTTATTTTGCTCTGCTCCTAATAGACCCTTGCAATAATCCGTCAATTCCTTCATTTATATTTCTTTATTTATATGATTTTTTCCCTACATCCCTATTTATCACATCCCACACCTTACCTTCTTTAATCCCTTTCTCTACTTCTGCCTTACATTGATTCTTCTCCCTTTGTCTTCTACTTCCCAGCATCTTCTAATGTTCTCTTTTTCTCCTGTTATATTCCTCCTTCTCTCAATCCCCTTTCCCCCATTTTCTTACATACTCTTTTATCCTCTCTTTACTCTCCCATCATTCCTTGTCCTACTCGCCTCTCTACACTACTCTTTCTTCTTCAGTACACAGCTCATCCTTTACCCTCTTATTCGATCGCTTCAACCTTTCAAATAACGAGTTTATTCCCTTCTCTTTTTCATACCTGACCTTCTCTTGTTCCATCTTTTGTTTAAACTCTTTTAATTTATCTACCTCCCAGATTCCCATTTTCGAGTTCCTTTCCCCCCCTATTTCCTTTCTCCCTTTGTTGCGCTTATTGATGCCTTTTTTAGTGTGACTATGACCGGGCAGTGCTCGGACCCTATCTCATTCCCTATTACTGTTGTTCCCTTTCCTATGAATGTGATCTCCCCTTCCTCATCTTCTTTCATGTTGCTATTATATATAAACCATCCTGTTTTTCCTATCACGTCTAGTAACTTCCTCCCCTCCCTGTCAGTCTCCCTATATTTGGAGTTCCTTATATGTGCCTCCTTTTTTCACCCAAATCCCACCCCTCTGTTCGCCAGTCCATGCATTTAAATCCCCTCTAATCAAAACCAATTTTTCCTTCTTTTCCTCCATACACCTCCTTATTACCCTCCAGCCTTCCTCTTCCCCCTCTTCTTCTATATAGACCAACCACCGCTATTTCGACTTTCCCAACTGTAATCCTTCTTAACATTGTTCCATCCTTTTCCTCACTATCCCCATCTTTTTTACCTTTTACTGCTAATTCTTTCTCACCCCTGACACCATGCCTCCCATTTTTTTTCCTTTAACATGTTCTCTTCTTGGTTCTTGCATTGTCCAGAGATAACCTTTCAGCAACAGCCTTTTTATCCCCTTCCAGTCCTTCTCATCTGCCCAGGTTTCACTTATCATAATCACATCCCACTTTTCTAACTTCCTCCAAAATCCTGTATTCTTGTTCTTCAAACTTGACACATTCCAGAAAGCTATTTTCACGTTTCTTTTTTCACTTCCCTCTTCTTTCCTCCTTACTTTCTTCCCCGTTTGCCGATAAGAAACCCCTCTGTTTTTTCTCTAAAATCTTTTTCGTCTTCTTCTCCCTACCATGTGTTCCATTTGCCATTTCCTGAAACAACTAAAAACTAAAACAACTGCCATCTCCAACACAACTAAAAATTAATTAATCAGTGTTGCTAAATATTCCACAAGACCAGAAGTAATAATTTTTATTATTTTGTTTAAATTACTTAAACAAATGGAATTTATTTGCAATTTAAAAATTAATCAAACAATGCTGATAAATATTCCATTAAAGAAATAATAATAATTTTGAATGAAAAAAAAAAAAAATTTTTTAACAAATTTCATTTGACGATTTTATAAATAATTGACATTTTTGGTTTTAAGTTAAGTTTTTAGGGACTCCTAAGAGTGTGTTCTGGCTTTTAAATCCATATGTCTGACTTTCAAAATTCCTTGTTTGATAGTTCTCTACAAGCCTCTAAACTTTCCCGTCACATTTTCCTAAACTCTAAAAAATTATTCAAAAAGCACAAAAAACTGATTTTTCACCATGCATTTTACATGGAAAACTTAAAGTCAAAACCGGCACATATTAAAAAAAATTAAGACTTTTTTTAAGACTTGGAATGAAATGGGGGGGGGAGGTCGTTGCCCTCTAGCAAGAGAAAAATTTTCTATGGATTTTTGGACCAACGCAGTGAGCACCCTCTCTCAGCGACCTCCCCCTACTAACTGAAACTTGTAACGTAGTTTATGGACGGCCTCTTATCTCTACTAGAAATGTGATTGAATATACTAGGAAAAATGTAACCTGTACATTATAGTTATTTTATGAAACCTCATTTTTTTTAGCCTGATAAAATATTTTATATGCCTGTTCATACTCAACTATTACAATTCATAATAAAGGGAAAGTATTCAAATTGACCTATTTCTGTTGTTGCTTACAGAATTAGTTTCATCACAGGAATTTTGGAAGCTGTTTCCTAAAACTCTCGGCGACATCTTGCCTCCTATCAAGCCACTTAAATATATAAGTACTGATCCATCATGGTATTTACGAAGAGTTGTGTACAAAGCCAGTGAAAAAGTAGTAACTGAATTCGATGAGAAGTCAATGCTATTAAAAAGGGCTAATGTCGTTGTAGGATGGCAGAACAGAGGTACCGTTGAAGCTATATCTAATTTGACTGGCGAAACAAATCATGTATTTGATATGAACCAGAAACGGTTTATAATACTCGGCCGCCCGGACCTTAGGACACTGGGTGTTGGCTGTCGTTTCTCAACAATGTGTCGTGATGATCAATACTGTGCCTTACGCAGACCAATCTCGCAAGGAAATCTAGAAAGTTATAAATTATTAGTAAAGAATCGCTTAGTCTTGAAAACACACAGTCGAGCATACGGTCAAGCAGGTAAAATATACCATGGGGGTACGCTACGATTCGCTTAAGCTAAATACACTTATTTCATTAACGTTCTCCTTTCATTTACTCATCATAATAAATTCAGCTTAAAATTTTTTTTGCAACCTTATAAAACATTCTTTGCTCTGCGCCACATTCTTTGAGAATCCTCGCATTACTGACTTTTTTCATTTAAATGACCTTACTCTCGCTCTACTACGGGCAGATATTGTTTTTATAGCTTGTAGAAGTCAACCATTTCCTACATACTCTTTCAAAACTTTCCGAAGCTCAATTAGGACCAGGTTATGGAATGCATTAGCCAAATGAACAAATCAAAATCAAACTTTTTTTTGGTCACGCACAAACGTTTTTCTGTAATCTTTATCATGCTTAATATCTCATTAACACATGATTCTTCTGTGATAAAGCCACATTAGACTTCTCAGATTCTTACTTCTGCTATGGTTCTGAATATTTTTTAAATATATTTTTTCTTCTAAAATTATTAGGCCTATAGATCTCTAATTATTTGGGTCATTTTGATAAGAATCTGTATTATCATCAGAGTTCTTACTATCAATTAGTGTAGATATCATTCCACAATTCGTGAAAATAGAAATCAACACTATCGATCAAGTTAATTCTCCAAACAACAAAAAATACTTAACGTGATTTTAGACTGGATGGGAAAGAAATTACTAAAATCTTTTAAATTTAATTTGTTCTGAAAAATAGATCCACTCTCCTTGTTGCACTGGGAGTCGATCCACGGAAGTTCCAATTGTTGGTTGGGTGCTTTTCCGTTAAGCTATTAGTGAAATCGAAAGAAGAATCTTTTTTCAGAAATACATCCTATCTTAAGCCAGGTGTTATATTTATGATACAAGTAATTTAGGGAAATCTGTATAATCATCAAACCGGCAATCGGAAGTTCTGTTAAGTATTTTTTGCTATTTGAAGAGATAACTTCATCAGTAGTGCTGATTTCTATTTCACAGATTGTACAATTATATCTACACTGATTGGCAGTAAGTATCTCTGATGATGATACATATTCCTATAAATTACTCGTATCATAAATATAACATCTAACTAGAGATACCGTGTATTTCTGAAAAAAGATTCTTCTTTTGATCTCTCTATTAGCTTAACGGAAAACCACCCGACCGAAAAAAGGAATTTTGGTGATTCACTTTTAATAGAGCGAGGAGAGCAGATCTTTTTTAAAACAAATTTAATTGCAAGAAGGTTATTTTTATCCCCATTTCCTTTATATGGAAAATGTACACATTTCTGGAGTTATTTAAGAAAAGATTATTAGAAACAATGATACATGTTTGGAAAATTATTTTTAGACATTTGCATTGATTATTGTCTCATTATAGTTAAAGGCCTTTAGTAAATCTAAAAAATGAAATTCCGTGAGGTGAGAAAGAAAAAAGTGAAGAGTTCTTTTTAAAGTAATAATTTTCCAATCGACATTCAACTTCCTAATCTTTTCTCAGCTGACTTTTAAAGATATCTTGAACCTCTTAGTGGTTTGATCTGATAAAAATAGATTATCTAAAAAATTTTTAATCCTTAACCAAACAGATCGATTTTTAAAGAGACAGTTAAATTTTTCAACCTAACGATAAAATTTTTACCTGAAGAGACGAGTTTTTTTGCGAAATGTTGTTTACCAAGAAGATTCATTTTGTAAAACAGATCAAGAATTTTTAAGTAAATAGTTACATTTTCAACCAAAAAGATAAAGGGCATAGCAGGATAGGCATGTATGTGCTGCCCTCGGCCGGATGTGGTTCAGATTTTTACAATTAGTTGGCATTAACGTAAAAACAAATTTCTCAAAAGATTAAATCTGAAAATAATTTTTATGGGAGTTATGGGGGTTAGAATTAAAATAGAAAAATAAGTGTTTCTTAAGAACGGCTGAACGGATTTCGATGAATAAAAAATGTGTTATGGGTATCCATAGTGGAAAGTTAGAAATTGAAGTTGGTTTTTCTTTAGAATGCTAGAAAAAAATTACAAAGTAATTTTCGCGAGTTCTGGATTTTTTTTTGGGTTGTGCTTGGTGCACCACCACCATTTCTCACCAAACAAATCTTCAATTCATCTTGTATAGCATATCTAATTTTTAGAAAGATCAAAATGGTAAAACATATAGTTAAAAATCAAAAGCCTTGAGCTTACTCATGAGTCTACTTGCCTCTCATGAACCTGGCACTTGATTACTTGATATTGATTTACGTAACTAGCAGTAACTTTTGTATTTTACAACAGGATTTACAGCAAAAAAGGTTAAAATTTGGATCGAGCAGGCAGAAAATGATTCGCCAAAGGATTTTTCAATTAATTTTACTTTAAAACTTTGGGAACACTTTTTGTGTTGCTTTCCATCAAAGTAACATCAATTAACGTAACATCCGTCGACGTAACCATAGTTTCATGTTATGATATCCACTGACAATATGTCCGCACGTCAAGGGCCAAACAATAACAACAATTGCATGAGACGAAAAATAATATTATTGATAAATTGGGCCAAAGTGATTTTTCACCATAAATGTATTTATATATAATTTTTTTACAGAAGTATTCACAAGCCTTTTAAATAAATTTATATCGTGTATAATTTTAGAAGTTCTTGTTTGTATAGCAATGAATCGAATTTTTACTAATAAAAATAATGTTAAAAAAATATTCTTTTTAAATTTACTTTTTCCGAAAGTGCCGTCTGCGCGAAAAATTCAGTGGCGGAAGATTCAGTGGTGGCCACCAAACGGTAGTGGTCACCACAGCATTGACGATTTTTTTAGTAAAAAATGGTGGTTTCATACTAAGTACACACCATAAAAAATTTCCAACAAATTGAGAAAAAAATTTTTCACGATTCTACTCGCGAAAATTAGTTTATAATTTTTTTTTAACATTTTACTATTAAAACCCATCACATATTTTTTTATCGAAATTGGTCCAGTTGTTCTTGAGGAAAACGCATATTAAAACTTATCTTCTAACTCCCATAACTCCCATTAAAATTATTTCTCAGCTATAATTTTTTGGTAAATTTAATCTAACATCAACGGCAACCTATTGCAAAAATCTCAACCAGATTCGATAGGGGGCAGAACCATTAGAATTCATTAAAAAATACTAATTCTCCATACAATAGTTCAGCAACCAACAAAAACAGCTGACTTTTTATACAAAGAGATTAATTTTTTTCCAAAATGGACGAATGCTTCACATATATGCTACATTTTTAATCTAGAAGATAAATCCTAAAAAGAGAATATAATTGTTAATATATAAAAACAAAAATTCGTATTTTAAATAAAAAGAGTGGAATTCATCCAAAGAAATATAATTTTTTACAAATTAATTAAAGGCACAACCAAAACAGAATTTTTTTCGATTAAACAGTTGCATTTTTGTCTGAAGAAGATAAAGTTTCTAGAAATAAATAAATTTTTTAAATCAAAAGACGAACATTCTGCAAGAGAGGTAGTTGAATTTTTCAATTGGAAATATTAGTTTTTTAAACAATAGTTGTTTAAAAGCATCGTTGACACAATAATTAAACTTTCCCAAAAATTGTTAAATTATCAATTATAATAAAATTATGAATATTCAAAAAAAAAAAATTCAACAAAGAACTTCGAAATTCAAACAAGTTGTTATATTTTCAATTTAAAAAGGTGATTTTCTAACAAAAACTATAATAGTTTTTTTGATTACTAAGTAGTAGAAATTTAACCAGAAGATAGGTTCTCAAAAAAAATGCTATACTTGCTATTTTAACCGAAAAATAATTTTAATGTGAATAAAAAACTGTTAATTTTAACTTAAAAGAAAATTTTTTAACAAAATACTTTTACCCATCAAATAACACAGATTTATTTTTTAAGTACACAGTCACATTTCTAACGAATACAAATTCTACTAAAAGAGATGAGATTCTAAACATATTTCAAATTTAGACAAACTACTCCTAAAATATGAAAAAATCTTTTATATCTCTTAAAATGATGATTTTAAAAGTAGCCCGTAATTTAAAGAAAAGTCGCATTTTTTCAGAAAGACATTCTAAATTGTTAAAAAGTTTCCAATTATCAAGTTTAAGATTATTTTAGTATTTTTCTTAAACTTTTAAATATCTCTTAAACTACATTAAATTTTACAATGTCAAAAAATTTTACTTGTACATCTTGTGCTTGCTTTTTAGAAATTGTAGGAAATTATTTAAAATCTGGTTCAATTTTTTGTTCAAATTTATTTTGCAGAGAGAAGAATCATTTCTGGTTTTCCTAGAAATCTAAAAAAATCATTATTATCTTAGAACCTTCAAATATGTTAAAAAAGCTTCTTCCGAAAAATTAAAAAATCTGCATTTCGTTGTATATTTTCTGATACATTTTTGAGTTTAAAATTATTTTTGTATGATTTCAAAGCTTTTAAGTATCTGTTAAATTTACTTTGATTCTTTTTAAAAAAATTTCATCTTGTAAGATTACAAATTCTGCTTGAAAATCTTTTTCATTCTTTTTTGACTTCTTAGAACAATATTTCTAATGTTTTTGAGTAGCTTTGCAATATATTTAAAAATTGATTTTTCAAAAGTAATTTTTTTTCGAAATTTTCCCGGGAAATTCACAAAATTTATCGAACAGATCATTAAAAATTTTTATTGTAAGATAAACCAACTAAAAACAGCCACTAAAATTCATATTGACCAATTATCGCAACTTTTGAAAACTTAATTTTTTGAATTTGACAGATAAATATTTTGCAGAAATGTGTCTGCTAATTAATTCATATTATATTACATGTAGTGAAATTCACTTATTTCTTTTTTTTGCTTGCAGATTTGAGTTCCATACCGAGTTATTGGAAATTATTTCCTAATTATGAGTACTTGCCTCCTCTTACAACAATTGAATATCAATATACAAATCAATCATGGAATTTACGAAAGCTCGTTGGTAAGAGGGTAACTTCTTTATTTCCAACTTCGATTTTGTATGTGAGGGCTCATATCATCGTTGGATGGTATGTTAGATATTATATTAGACCACTATCTGATTTGTCTGGCAGAACAGACCATGTATTTGACACAATCAATCAAGTTTTTGTACAACTCGACTACGATGAACTGCAAGTACTGGGTGTTGATGCTACCTTGCAAGAAATTCTAAATGATCCTAAAATTATACGCAGACCAAACCTGCAAGCAAACACTATACCCGATTCTACATTACGACTGGGGCAAACCACAGCCTCTCAAGTATCGAGTCGAGAAATCGGGCAAACAAGCCAAGGAAAACTCAATCTACCAAGCCGCCGAAAAGCAAATCCACAAGATAACCAAGAAGAAGCCCGTTCAACAAACCGTCAACGAGTAAACCCTCTAGAACATGATCGGGATTGGTTAAGTCTTCGATTACCCGGCTCAAATTAAGACAGAACCAAGATATGCTCAAAGAGTTTTCCATGTCTCCTTCTGACCGCAAGCAAGATTTTATTTTATATTTTATCATTTAAAACTAAATAAGCTAAATTATCAGTTATTATATTTTGATCTTTAGTAGATGTCAACATTTAGGGGTTAGTCTATCTATTTCCAGAAAAAACCAAGCTCTTCCGATGGGATTTACAGTTTATCGAGTTGATAGTATGATAGATAGATAGATAAACGTTTATTTTTCAGCCTGCTGGCCTTAAAAAATTGACTTGCTTCCACTTTCATTTTTTAGAGCATTTTTTTACAACTAACTCCATATAACTAACATCCCTTTACACATAATCTCTAAGCCGACCTTGCCTTCCTCGCTTTACATCGCCTCGCACGCATGTCGCTACTTTCTTGCCTCGCATGCATGACGCTATTTTCTGGCTTTGCCTCGCCTTGCCACCCTCTACCTCCGCAACTAATCTTTAATCTTTATCTACTATTTACAATATGTACAATCTTCTTAATATATTTCCTCTCCTAAAAACAATCTTTCCTTCTCCATTCCTCTTCCTCCTTGCTTCTCTTCGTCTCTATCTTAACCAAGACCCCCCTTTCATGCAACAATACCGCCAGGCTTATCCCACTCTTTTCCACCTCTTCACACTCTTCCAAGCAGTGTTCCACCTTTCCATCCCCCTTACCGCACAATTCACACCTCCTCTTCTCAGCAGAAAGCCAGGACCTATTATAACTTTTCATGCATCCGCATCTCATTCTCGCTATAATTTCCTGACTTCCTTCCTCTCCTTTCTCACACAAATATTGCGCTCTTTCCCTTGTCATAATCCACATATAGTTCCCATTAATCCTTGACTTATTATTATCTCCTTCCATGCTTCCTTCTCTCTCTCTCTCCATGCTATTCCTTTTAACCAACTCATACACCTTCCTTCCTTCCTCATGCATCCTTCTCGCTTCATCCATTTGCAATCCATTTGTTCTAAAATACCTTTCCCTTTCCACCTCCATCCTTCCACCCCTACGTCTGTTCTCCTTCTCCCACCAACATTCCCTAACCATTAAATTTAAAAAAATAATTTAATTCGAACTCTAATAATGTTAGAGCCTAAGGCTTGTAAGTCACAACCATAAATTAGTAATGTAATTATACAAAAAGAAATGTGGTACATTCATCAAAAATTAAAAAAATATCTTTACTTTGAATCCATCAAGTATCCCATCAAGTAGACAGTGATGATTTTATGAGAAAATCGACACAATCAATTCAATTTCAAAAAATGTGAAACCATTGTACAACATTATTTCTCTTTGATATATGGATAAAAACATTACAATCAATTGAAAATTGCAACAAAAACCCAGTGTATTATAATTATTATTAATAATAAAGTACAAGTAAAAGCAGTTAAGACTTTTGAAATAAATATATTTGACGTTGTACTTACTATGTTTTTTTAATTTTCTTGAAATACAGAGAAAGCCTTTAAACTTTTGAGTGCAATACCGAACATTATATTTTTTTTAAACGACGCAAGCTACGAAAGAAATATCTACACATTTCTAAGAAAACTTTGTTATAAAAATATATTTTAAAAAATTAGCTTTTTAGAAAAAGGACACAAGCTACAATAAGATTGTATTAACATAATTGGTCGCCTAAATTATATCTCAAATTTGCTTAGAACCAAATTACGCTATAATACGTATTTTTAGTTTAAATCGAAAAATATAACATTGAAATACATTTGTTTGAATACCAAAGTATATTATGACTGTTAATAATATTAATTTATTTAAATGATATACATTTTTCAGGGTAGCCATGAATTTAATTCAATGCAACATAAGAAACAAATCGAGCGAGAAACATGATATACGTTATCAGAATGTTTTTGTTAAAGTCGAAGAAGCTTTAATAAAATAGAATTCACAATTATAAAATCACAGTTCTCGATGCTTTGAACTTTAATTTTTAAAGGCCTATTCACACACGCATTTTGATGGAACTTTTAGTTTTTGTTTTAATTATGCAAAATTACATTGTAAAAAAAATTAAATCTTTAAAAGAGCAACACAATATAAGTAAAAAGACAAATTCAAAAAGGTTGTTTAGCCAAAATATGTTTTAAAAAATTGATATAAACCATTTATTTATAGATCGCGTGGGTACAATAAAATTTTAAATATCAAAATTGTTCGTTTGAATTAAATCTAAAACCTTGCTCTTGACCGTTTTTTAAAGAACGTGTGCTTATTTTTAATAATAAATATAAAACGATGATTATACGTCTGTTAAAATATCAATGTGCATTATGGATTTTAATAATATATACACTCTGTCTGGTTAAAATTTTAGCTTAGTGGTTGAATTTGGCAGGGAATAACATTACCTGCATTAAAGAGTGGCAGATTTGTGTTGAAGTTGAGGTAAGTTTGATTGGAGGTTTGTGACATGGTAGGAGGACTGTGTTGATCACGTTGGTCGTAGCAGGGCGGGGTAGATACGGAGAAAGGTAAGATATGTATCATAACGAGGCGATAGTACAAAAGTACAGAAAAAACGTACAAAAAAAAAGACTGAAAGCAAAAAGTGTGGGATCAATTGAGACTTTCATTAAAAGGAAGCTGAGAAGTAATGAAGAGGAAGAAGATAACGTTTTAGGCTTGAAATATCCAAAAATGTTGGAATCACCACCGGGAAAGCATAGTTTTGTAGAGTTGGATGAGAAACGGAGATGAAACTAAAGATCCGATCAAAGAGGAGAGACTGAAAAAAATGCGCGAAATTATAAAAGAAAAAAGGAGATATACGAAGAAAAGCAGGATACAGAAGAGAGGAAATAAGGAAAAAAATATGAGGGAAGTTACTGAATTTAGGGAAGGAATGAAGAAATGCGAAGAAGACAGAAAAAAGTTAGAGAAGAGGATGCATTCCTTGGAATAAAAACTAGAAAAGCAGAAATAAACTAATAAAAAGGTAAAAGAGATGCAAGGTAAGATAAAGAAAATAGGAAGCTCAAACCGGGAGTTTAGATGAGGGAGAGTCGAAACACGGAGAAGGAAAGGCTGAGAAAAATAGAATAACGACTAGAAAAGAAAGAGAGGAATAAAGGAAAAGAAACATAGTGAGAAAAGTTCTAAGAATAAAGGGGAAGGAGCTAAAGTGCAAACTGTAGGAAAAACAGAACGAAGAGGAGAAAGAAAGGTTCTGGTGAAACTAAAGAAATGGGAACAGAAGATGGAAGTGATGACAAAGAAGAGGATGTTATATGGAAGCTCGGAGAGAATAGAGGATGATTAGCCTTGGTAGAAAGGAAGATGCAGTATAAGTTAAAGAAAATAGCAGAAGAGGAAAGAAAAGGAAAAGAACATGCGTTAAGTATGGTAGAATACAGATAAATGGCGTATGGTGAAATTTAACCGAAGGATGGAAAGAGTTAGTAAGAAATAAGTTGCCGGGATGTTGGGTGAGAAAGAAACAGGAGATACAAAAATAAAAAATAGTAAGAAGAGAAACAAGAGGAGAAAAGAATTAAAAGAAGCATGAAATATTTGTTACTTGAATATAGCAGGATTAAAGAGAAAGCATAAGGAAAAATGGTCATAAACGGCAAGTACAGAATGCAAAGAGAAAGAATGGAAAGGGCAGAGCAATGGGAAGAATAGTGATAGGAGTATGGTTCGAATTTATAACAGGAAAAGATAAGAAAGAGAGAAAAGAAGAAAAAGACGGATTAATAGCAGAAAAAGTAAAGATGGGAGAAGATAAGTGGAAGATAGTGGGAATGTGTTTTATCTGTAATATGAAGCAGAGAGAAGATGTGATAAAGGATATGATAGAAGAAAATAAAAAAGAGATGAGGCTTATAATAAGTAGGAATTTCAATGCGAGAACCAGAGATAGATAAGAAAGGGAATGGAGAGAAAAGAAAGAGGAAGAAGATCCATAAATAAGGTACTGAATCGGGAGTAAAAGAAGATGTCAAATAATTTAAAAGAGTTGGCATGGTTTATCTCAAGCG
>JAAAKG020133370.1:0-14185 GCA_010014905.2 Druon quercuslanigerum
ATATTCCGCTCAACACAATTATTTTCTTGAATTAACTAAACATTCTCAAATAAATGCATATGAGTCGCACTCAGCATCCAATTTGTTGCTATTCGCGCTTAGTTTAAAATGTCTAATAATATTATTTTTCTTGTTTATCATAAATAATAGTATTTCAACTTATAAAAATGTTTATTAGATTGAAATTAATTAACCCTACTAAAAATAATACTTAATTAAATGCCTATTCTGTAAACAATATGTAGCCAAACAGAAATGTATTATTTAAAAAATTTCATTTCTTGTCAAAGTATTTTTTTGTCTATGTGGCTTTCTAGCAAATTGAAAAAATAAAATAACACGATAATTATAAATAATAATTTAATTTTCTGGCGAAAAGATTACATAGGTACAATTACTTTTTCGAATTTCCAAGAAGTAAATCAATTGACAGAAAATTGAATCTTTTCACAGAAAAATGTTAATTAATAGTAAATTATAGGGCATTTTCCCATCATTTTCATTTTTCAAGTGACAACTGACTTTTTTTAAACATTCGAAAAGGTGAAGTTGTAGGGAATCTTTCCATCAAAAAGTTAAGTCATCATTTATTAGAATTCTATTTTTTTTTTAATTCTCTAAATTATGCTATGACTAAAAAATTGGTTGCAAGAAATAAATATTAAATAAAATATTTCTGGTTATTTAACATGGGTGGCGCTTATTTACTCTTAGAAAAAAAATTTTGCGATTTTTTTTATCGTTACCGCCCAGTTTCATTCCATTTTATGTAGAAATAATTCTTGTAAAATTTGAGCTTAATCAGACTAAGGGAAAGGGTGCCTCAGGTCCCTAAAAAATAAAAAAAACCATTAAAAATCAATTTTGTTTGTCTTTTTGCAAAATATTAAATAGATGCATAAAGCTTGATACGAAAGTTGTAGATCTATTAAAAATGCATATATTTTTGTCTACAACTTTTTCTTCTATGACTGACTGTTTTCGAAAAAAATGCGAAAAAGTATGCCACGAATAAAGCTACTACAAGTACTCTAGTAGAGGATAGTCTAGGAGTCTTCCATAAAGCACGTAGCACTTTTTTACTTTTAGTCTATCTGTGGCCTTCCCTGTTTCATGAGTATTATTATCCAATCACTACCAAGAGGTACCAATACTAATGTAGTAATGTAGTTGTACTGAACAGATGTTCTAAGATCTAAAAGACCCATGATCCCAGCCCACAGTCAACCACCCAGCCACATACCTGACGCAGTTCTTTTTCGGATATCGGACGAGTCAAAACAAATTTTCATGTCAGAATGTCTGCTGCCCGTCTATTACATGAAAAAATGTATTATTTGGATATTATTGGAATAAAATAACTGGAAATAAATTGCCATCCAATAAAGACGTTTTAAGTGTATTATTTTTCAATCTTCGTGTGGTGAAGTTAAGTTTACGCGAAAGTTCCAGACTAGCATTGCAGGAGGTCATTATTTTTTGGCAAAAAGCGCGAATTCAAATTCAGGAAATAAGAGACTGCATCCAAAAATTATAATCTTTGTACCAAGAATGGAGGCAATTACAAAAACACGCTCGGCGAACATAGGAGGCTCATAAAAAAAAAGAAGAAAGTTTCAAATCGAAGGTCGAGGATCTTTTCGACATTGCACATGCTAATGCTTTGTAAAATATGACTTTAGAAGAAGATAAGCATTTTTGAAGTAATTAAAGGTTAATGGGTCCACAAGGGATCATGTTCAGAGTCGATTACGAGGAAGTTATAAGAGAAAGAAAAATTGCAGAACAAAAAGAGGCAGCGTTCATGAGAAAAGAGCATCATTGAATCTCTTCTTTTTCTTTTAAAGCTGAAACTGCCGAATTTACGTCATCTACAAGCGCCAGCAGTTTGGAATCAAGTACAGATATAAATGTATCAGTTGCTGGAAAATCCACTTATAATATTATGGTACAACCTCGTCTCTCAGAAGATACAGAATTGGAATTTTCATCGCCAAAAGCAAAACTGACAAGAGGCAGAGAAAAAATACGTGCAGAAAAGGCGACTGTAATTAAAGAGCAGTTGATGAACACGAAATTGGAAGCTGCCCTCGTGCACTCTCGTGCTGCACAACTTCTTGGAGTGCCTGTACTGCAATCTGGGACTGGAAAAGATTAGGCATCTGCTGCTTGTGAAATTCTTGTCAAGTGGGGTCACCAAGATTGTGTTAAAGCATTAGTTTTCGATAAAACAGCATCGAATATTGGAAGTTATAGAGGTGCGTGCGTTTTGATAGAAAATTTTTTAGAAAAAGATCTTTTGTACTTTGCTTGTAGACATCATATATATGAAATTATTCTTAGAAGCGTTTTCGAGGAAAAGATGGCTAAAACTACAGGTCCGATTGTATTGATCTTTATAAATTTTCAAAAAGTTTGGCCTGGAATCAATGTTAATAATTTCCAATCAGGGATTGAAAACGAAAAGGTCAAATGACACTTCAATAACAGCAGCCTAGAGAAGATTCTAGGGAACTTTTCGAATTAGCAATAATTTTCCTTGGCGAAGTATTACCTCACGGAGTATTTTTCCGTATTCCGGGGGCTAACCGTCATGCGAGGTTTTGTCAAAACTTTATGAATATCAAGCTGTCGATCTCGGTATCTCTCGTGTTGCATTAAAAAAACTAATGAATCATTTATGGTATTTAAGCTCTGAAACTGTCGCCTTAGCTTTCCTTGATCTGAAATTTTCATCAGAATCGAAAATGAAAGTGGTCAATGCTTTGAATCGCGAAACAGAATAATCAAATGAAAATTTGAAGCGAGTACAAGTACAAATCGATGAAATCCCAGAAATTATTAACAACGGAATTGAGCAATTCGTTTCTGCCGACGCTAAAAGACTTTTTCGAAAGATTTAACTTGAATGATGAATTTCTTAGGACAGAACCGTCGACGTGGCCTTAAAAATTAAAGTTTTGTTAAAGATCTTGAATTAGTAAATTAATTGAAAGTTGTAAATGATTCGGCTCAGAGAGGTGTTAGGCGTATGGAAGAGTATAATAAATTACTCACGAAAAACAAACAACAGAAACAGTATGTGCTTCATATTTTGAGTGGTTATCGCCGAAAGTTTCCAGGTTATAAAAAAGAGTCTTTGTCTATGAGTCAAAGATTTGTAGTAAAAACTCGGATTTTTCTCGAAAACGGTCAGTCATAGAAGAAAAAGTTGTAAAAAAATGTGCGCTTTTAATAGATTTACAACTTTTGTATCAACCTTTCTTACATATAATTAATAATTTGCAAAATAAACAAATACAATTCATTTTGTATATGGTTTTGTGATTTGCAAGGGCCGAGGGGCACCCTTTCCCTCAGTCCGATTAAGCTCAAATTTTACACGAATTATTTCAACATAAAATGGAACCAAAAAGGGGGCCAGCGTGAAGAAAATTCAAACTTTGAAAATAAGAGCCACCCTAAGACCACATAGACATTTTTTATACGCGAGTAAAGGCGACAAAAGACATTTTGGTAGTCATTGATGCCTTCACAAAGTTCATAAAATTGTACCCGGTCAAATCGACGACTTCGGCGGAAAGCATCGCTTGTTTAAAAAGATAATTCGGTGATTATAGAAAAACTAGAATTCTAACTTCAGATCGCGGTACCTCGTTTACCCAGAGAGGAGTTTTAGCATTTTTTATCGGAATATGACATTAGACATCAAAAATTTGCCACCGGGTCACCCCAAGCTAATGGCCAAGTACAAATTGTAAATAAAGCGGTCGTGCCTATGCTAGGTAAGCTCAGTGAGCATGAGTGTGGACAGTCATGGCCTAAAGTTTGTTCTGAGGTCGAGTATGCATTAAATAAATTCGCTCATGGGCCCACTTGCGAGATTCCTAGTCAATTATTGTTTGGTTGAAATCAGCGAGCAAAAATCTGCGATTATGTACGAGAATTTCTAGATAATGATAGTAGTTGTGATAATAGAGATTTAATTAAATTGCGTGCGAAATTGGACGAGAATTTAAAGATAGCACAAGCTCGATACGCGAAGAATGCGAATAAGAAAAGGAAAGAGGCATAAGAGTACAAAGTAGGTGACTTTGTTATGATTGGAAACTTTGACTCAACGAAAAGTGTACGACCTAAATTAACTCCTTGTTTTAAAGGGCCATGATACGTAGTCACGAAGGTTTTGTGAAACCAAAGGTACGTTGTTGACGACATCTAAGGGTTCCAAGTGACTCAGCGAAAATATGAAGGAATCTGGGAACCATCCAACATGCGCTTATGGATGTCGTCTAATAATTGATTTTTAAAAAAAACATGAATTGTAATAGACATTCTATTGGCGTCTCCGAGGACGGAGTTCTATCAGGATTGGCCGAACTGCAATATAACAATTGTACGTTTAGAACGGGGCCTCTGCGGGCCTCTCCGGCTGTCGATTATAACCGATCTCAGGCAATGAGAGAGTTCGGGTAGGAGAGATCAGAGCTCAGCCGACCGTGGTTAAGTAAACAAGTTTTATAACACTCTTCATATCAAATAAAGTCAGACATATTTTAATTTTAGTTTGCTCTTACACGGAAAAGAATATGGAACTGTAATATCCCATTAGGAGTGCCGGAATCATTGGATCCTGTGTTTAGAAACATAGTCTTTTTATATTCAAAAAAATTTGATGCAATTTTCTTCACTTTGAAGCCGTTCACAACATTCTCCGGAATTTTGCAAGAGAGATCTTTAAAATACTAAACACATATAAAGAAAATTTTAATATACCTCATCAGAATTTGAACGTAAAAGACAAATATATCAATTATTATGTTAAAAGTTGTAGAGATTTAGAGAACTCATTTGTATTTATTTTTATAGGAATAAAAGCTTTACATTTGTAGGACTTATGAAATAGGAGAAAAATTTGTTTTCGGGAACCATAATATGCGTGAACTAATTTCCCCCGAAAAAGAACGCATTTCATCAACATGAGATTTTAATGAGTTGAAGTGTACCTTTTCTCTAATTTGATATAGAACTGAACACAAAACCATGGGCTGCTTGGATAAGTATATAAAATCTGTCATTAAAAAATAATAATAATGCTCAAAACATAGGTAAACAAAATTTTTGAACGTTTATAAATTGTGATTTGAAGAAATATAATAAAAAGAAGCTGCCGTATAGAGTTGACCAAGAAACGAGCTTTAGAGAGCTCCTCAATCCTCTTTTTTCTTCGTTATGACTGTCACTCATAATCCAATTAAACAGTTGCTTGGAAACATATACTTCCCTCATCACAAGTAGTGATGATGATTTACAAGGAAAATGCTTAAAATGCTAATCTTCTGCATTTTTTACTTAAAAAGGAATTTTTTTCTGAGCAATAAAAAAAGCCCTTACAATCGACACCGATGTAATCTTTTTCATCATTGACTTTCCTCTGTGTAAAGACTAAAATATATTCTGAATACGTATATACTGAACTTGTCAATTTCATAAAATTTTCGCTATTCATCCTAACAATCTGGACACCTTCCCGTTAGCCATGTCCAAATTACAGACTATATCCCTTTGCGTAAATATTTTTAAAAAATTGCTTTAGTCAATCAAACCTTTCTTACTCTACGCAAAAGAGTAATCACATATTTAAGTTTACATTAATGAACAGTATTCTTTGCATCAAATCAAATTTCTTGATTTTACAAAAGGAGAAATTAAAGAAATAGTTTTCATATAAAATTCGAAAAAAATATTTTCCTTAAATAAACTTTTTATAAATATTACGTTTGTATTGTAATTGTTGCTTATTTAGATCTCTATGGCAAAGATTTTATGGCATTAATTTAAATAAAACATACGATTCCCAATCCTGACATTGCTATTTTCCTAATCCACTTAATCCACTTAATCACTTAATCTAAACAGAAAATCGCCGATCCTTCTATGTACACCTAAATCTATGTTCAATTTAGTTGCAACAAATTTGAGCCACACAGATTCATTATGAGAATCTAGCGGGAAATCATCATTTAGAGACTGTTTTTGCTCATCCAGAGCAGCGTAAAGTGTTGTCTACAAACTGTCAGTCACCTATCAAGATGATTTATTCGGGCGTTATTTGGGTGAAATAGATCTTGATAAGCAGGTAAATTATAATAATAATTACCTAGCTTTTAATTTCCTCTCATTTACCAGTCAGTATTAGTGTCTTGAAATAAAAATTCTGCTTGGCGTAGCATAATTTCCAAATCTTAGGTTAGTCATAACCAACTTGAAATTCAAGCCACCAAAGCTAGGATGTAAGAACTAAGTCATGACCGACTTGACCGTAAAGGCCAAATCGATCTGCCAATGCATAACATAATTTTTATTCTCCTCGCCCCTATATTTCATGAAATATACAAAACTTTTGACATGAAACGATTTCACGTGTAAAGATTCCAGCCTTGTGAAGCTGAAAACAAAATGGTGATTCGTTACTGTCCTAAGTTGATTAATTCCTAATATCTCCAGCGTCGCGTTAGTTGTCCCACCACTCCCTGTTTTTGCATCGTAGGGCATGGGGCTAAGACCACTTTTAAAAACTTTTACAGTAAATAAAATGTTATTTTTATGACCGACATTATTTAAATTTAATCAATTTTATTTATGTAATATTTCAAAACAGTTTTCCAAAAGATTTATAGAAATGCTAAAGGGAAAACATGAATTTAAACGTCACCCAATAAACTTGCTAAAGTGGAATAAAGATTTGAATTTAAATGAAAAGATAAAAATAATCCTTTCTATTTCTGAAAACACAATAAATAACATTTGTATTAATAAATTATAAAAATATTTTCGTGAAATATCTCTTATAGCATAAAGTTTATACCAAATTTAAACTTGTCATTTTAGGGTTTAACAAGTACTTAAAGTCTTCAACTATTGAATACAATGAATATAATTTAAATTAAACTGAATTGAATTTTTGTTTGAGAACCTGTAATATAAAAATTAGTAAAAAACATTAAAAATAATATATTGAATAACTAACATTTTAGGAAGAAATTTATTTTTCAGGGGAACAAATTGTAAAAATTGTAAATAGAATCAGTGTTAACATCTTTGTTTTAAAGACATCAGAAAAAACGCACATTATCTGCCCGAGGAGCGGCAGTGAAATTGCACTTTAGTGTACTGTGGCGAACAGCACGTAAAGTGACAGAAAGGAGTGACAAGAATTCATTCAGAAACTATGTTAAAATACGAAGTGGATTTTGAACTTCTAACGTCATCCCACGCACTTTACTGCCCAGGTGCATAAGCTACAGTCGAAGCTATCAATAAGACCGCTACGAATAAGGCCACTTCCCCTCATCCTTGCTCGAGCTCATCGAGACGCTTCCCCCACTCTCACGCTGACTTCGAAATTCCGGCCAGCCGCTACCAATACTGCCGCCGAAGAAATTGTAATTTTTATGTGTTTGAGGAGAGTTTTTTTTTGTTTTATCCAAATAAATCAAATATTAATTGTGATATTTTCATATTTTATAATGTTTTTCAACATTATAAAATATCATTCTCGTCTATAATATGCGCAATGTCAACAATGCGCCGCCACTGTTTATTTTTACGTTCTGATCGTCCGCGTGTGTAGTGAAAAGTGGATTTAAAGGTACATATATCAGTTTTAATCTGAAAGAGAAAAGAGTTGAGATTCGGAGAACTAAAATTTCGAGCAAAAAAATAGAACTCTTTTTCAATTATCTTTAATTCTTGTGATTTATTTGAAGCTGTATACAGATTTGAATTTGGTGAGTATGCGTATGATAATGTATAGTGTTAACATTGCACACGGAAATTAGAAAATACCATGTAAAAAAAAATCGTTTCAAACGATATATTATACACAAGAATGATATTTTATAATGTCAAAAAACATTATAAACTATGAAAATATCACAATCAATATTTGATTTATTTGGATACTACAAAAAAACCCTCCTCAAAACCATAAAAATTACGATTTCTTAAGAGGGACTATTGGTAGCGGATGACCGGAATTTCGAAGTCAGCGTGACAGTAGGGGGAGCGTCTCGATGAGCTCGAGCAAGGATGAGGGGAAGTGGTCTTATTCCTAGCGGCCTTATTAATAGCTTCGACTGTACTATTATAGATATAATGATAAAGTTTTAAGGAGAGAAATGACAGTAATCATTTTTTATATTCATTCATTATTATTATTATTATTTACTGTGTTTCCGAAAATAAAATTTAAAAAAAGCACTTTGCTTTTTACTAATTCAAATCTAAGATATATTCCGCTTTGCCAGGATTATTGCACGAGCTAATAATTAATATTATCCCTTGGGTATTATTAGAAAATGTTTGGAAAACTGGTTTTAAATGTTAAATGAGTAACATTGTTTTCATTTTAATAATTTTTTGCATGCAAAATTCAGTGTAAAAATGATACATTCTCCTAGATGTCCAGATGCGCAACTACGTTCGTAGGACTACTTATGAGATTGAAGGTTCTCTGAAATGCTCTCAGTATACATATAATCTTAAGTGAAGAGCGTGCTGCCGGTGTCTTGCGTCCTACGGTGAGAATCGGCGGGGGGCTTCGCTGACTTGCGTCCTCGCCATCCGTTCCATCTTTCCCTTTCTACTCGTCGCTTCCCTCATTTTCCATCACTTCTTAATTCCCTAATTTTCGTTCGCACTTTTTCCAGCGTGAGGATTGGCATCGTTTTCTAATACAGTAATTTATACTTTTCATGCTGGCGCATTAAAAAACTGCAGTGAAATAAGTATTGTCAACAATAAACAGGCAATATGAAGTTAATAATATTAAATCTTTAAGCCTGAAAAAAGCTGAATAGTGAAATAAATACGTAAGTTTTTTAAATTATAACAAAATCCGAACTAGAAAATTCCGGAACTATGAAATTCCCAAATTTAAATAAACAAAATTATATTGTAAATATTATATATTTATCAAAAATTCAATATACACATATTTGTAGTAACAATAATTGAAAAAAGTATATATTTTTGTATGAAAATTGCTTCCAATGATTATTATTTTAAGTTCAAACAATAATTTCAGAAACTTTAAGCATCAAAAATCATTTTTTACCAATGTAATTAAATATTGTAATTTTAATTATTATATAATATTTATAACAAAATTTAATTTTTTTAATTCGGTAGTTTTATTACTTTGGCATTTTATTATTCGGGTATTTTATAATTCGGGAATTTTATTATTCGAATTTCAGGTCAGGCCTTCATGAATTACAGATAGTCCCATACCTGAATTTCAGGAATCTGATTCCCTTAATTTAATGTTCAGATGTAATCCTTAATTTCAGATTGCTTATGCTTATTTTTTTGACACCTTAAAATAAGCTGAATTTTCGATTTAAATCAAGTTCTTCTTTTCTGTGTAGTTCTACCATATTTTGCTATGTTTTGTGGTTGTAATGACCGTATAATAGATCTTACTTCCATACAGTTTTCTCCGTGCATATACATATATTACAAATATATGGACACACTAAATGAAGGTATCAATTTGATCTACAACAAAATGATGAAATAATGCAACAGACTTTTTTTTATTTATTGATAAGTTTGGTACAGACTTTCGCATCAACGAAATACCGTTGCAGCAAAAACAATAAATTTAGACTTACTCTGTACCTAAGCCATATTTTGAAACTGAAGAACATCGTAAGCTCGGATCGCGGACAACTCCATTTTTTTTTAAATATCCATTTAAATGATAAATTGTTTGAAAGGTACTATAAGCAGGTTTATCAGACAATGATAAAGCACATGCGAAAAGAAAGAAGGCAAAGTGAAGACGATCACGATGAAGAAGAGGAAAAAAAAGCGGAAAAGGAAGAAGCAGAAGAGGCAGAATAGGTTCGGTTTTCTTGTCGGTGAGATCAAGGAGGCGTCCACGCCCCCTGACCGCCTCCTCTAATCATCGGCTCATTACTCATTAGCGCTAATGAGCCACGCGCGCCACCCGTACCTACCCACCGCTAGTCGGGACACCTATAACCAATTGCCCATGCGAGATGCTTGATTTAAGCGATGATCAGTATTCGATATATTCACTTCACAACATGGCGAAAATTTGTCCATAAAAAAGTCGCGAACTTGCAGCTAGGTCTCGGATACGAGAACAATGAATGGAGAAATGTTGTACTTTTTTATGAATAAATAATCCTCCAAATTTAAGACTTGGATATAAAAAGAAACATCTATTAATACGACTTAATTTATAACATTGGTAAATTCACAACTCTGAGGATTCGAACCCTGGAAGACTGAAAACTCACCAGCTTCTAAATAGAAACCGAAAGTGCGTAAACACAAAGTTACAATGCTTTAGTTTTATAAAACTGCTAGCCACGCATCAGACGAACTACACTGTTAGAAATATCTGGTTGAATTTTCAACCACATGTAGTTGAAGTTTTATACAATTACGGTGGTTGAAAGTTCAACTACGCGTGTAATTGAAATTTCAACTATTCAGTTGAAAATTCAACCACATGCAATTGCAATTTCAGTAAAGCGAAAAAAATTTATTCGGCACAGTTAGTGAATTTCAAAGCACATATAATTTTTCAGGGAATTGAATACATTTGATCAAAGCTTTTTAAATAATCCAAAATCTCAAATAAAACCCATGAAGATCCCTTAAAAATACTGTGCTTTGAAATTCAATAACTGTACCAGAAGAATTCTGAAAAGGAATCATGAGTCATTTCGTATGATTGTATCGTGAGATCCATGAGATTAATAAAATGCATATAATATAATATTTAGAAAAATAAGCAGCTTTAAAGAAAAGAAAAAAAGGTGCAATGGAATTATATTATACCATTATGAAATTCGCGTCCATTTAGACAAAGTTTTCGATACTCACTTTTGTAATCATTAACCAAAAACAGCATACAGAAGTTAGTACCGATATTATGAATGAAATTTTCTTATTGCGATAACATTATTCCAACGTACCTTTTGTTTTTCTTCTTTAAAGCTGCTTCTTTTACTAAATATTTTATGCGTGTCCTTTGTTAATTGCATGGATCTCCCGGCACAAACAAGGAATCATGGGGCTTTGTCACGTAGATTCTGGCTTCGGGGGAAGCATCATGGCGCACGTGTATATGCGCATACGTCTTTATTAACCACAATTGTGATTGAAAAGTGGTTGAATTTTCAAGATATTTCTAACAATGTAGATTTATCGAACAAGCGTGTGAGTTCTCTGAGAATTTTCTCCTAATCATTCGTAATATTTTTGTAATAACTGAAGAAAAAAAGTGACGATCAATGTCAATATCAGATACATTTTTTTCTTATCCGAGACCTGGCTACTAGTTCGCGATTTTTTATGGGTATATTTTTTCCGCGAATAAACGTACGCTGCACTTATTCTTGTAACGATAATATACACACATCACGCTTTTCGTGCATGTTTTGGTGCCAGTCTCGACATCTTTTATACTCCTCGGACACCCGCGAAAGGTCGCGGCCACGATGATCGATGACAGCAGAAATGACCATAGCCTGTTCCTTTTTCCCAGTTATCGTCACAAAAATAATGGAATGTTTACCCTCGGTGCAACAAAGAGGTTATTGCATATATTGAAGCTTACTTAAAAATATGACATGGTGTCAACTCAAATCCTAGAGAAAAAAATGCATTGATACACTGAAAAAAAAGATTAGTTTAGACAACTAATAAAATTGTTAGGACGACTAATTTAGTAAGTAAATAATGGTACTGCTGTTTAGTTAGTTTCAAGGACTATTTTTGTTAGTTGGGGCACGAGTAGTTGCCGTTACTATTTAATTAGGTAGACTAACTACTTTGGTTTATTACAACGACTGTCTGTAGGTAGTTGAACTTACTAATATAGTTAGTCATGTCTTCTAGCTGTAGGTGTAACTGTTTTTTATTTTCTACAAAAAATCATTAAAATAGCTGTCACTACACTATCAAAATATGAATTAAAAAGATTCTAGTGGGCAAGCGGGAATATTTTTAGGACATCTTATAGGGACGCTGATATCAGTTCAGCTATGAAAAGACGTGTTAAGCAAATATGTACCTATCCCCACTAGGATCTTTCTAATTGCAGATGCACTTTGAAGGTTATTTCCAGAAAAACTTTTAACTCGTTTGATTTTACAATTTCTTATACATACCTTCGAATGCTTCAAAATAATCCCCGAAGCCTAAACTTTATCACCCTTTCAATACTTCCATCATTTATATTAAAAAATAGCCATAATCAAAAAAGACATCAAGTGAGCAGCGACTTATAACGGCCATGCCTAAACGTTTTTAATCGTTTTACCATAGGTATGTTGGTACCTTTTTCGCATTCTCAATCTATAAACCAAGCTGGCAAATAAAACAATCACGCCACCCACTTAAATTTTTTAGAGAAATTAATTAGTAGTACATATGTCTAATTAATTAGTAACTTGTACTATGTAAAACATTACTAACGTAAACTAGTCAAGTAAACACACGGCTCCCTAAATCCACTATTTGCTTAGTTGGTGTTACTAACTGAACAGTTGTAAGAACCAATGAATGCTTTATTAATAAATAGGTATTAGCCCCAACTATTAATTTTACTCAGTGTGATTCGAGGTTTTTGCCAGGTATCTGATGATTTTCCAGGTATAATTTTTCATAGTACGGAACTGCTGAAGTATTTCACATTTTTTAAAAACAGTCCAATTTGAATACGTATACAATTTTGTAAGTTTATTATAAATAATTTTTTTTTGAGAAAGTGACTTTTTTAAAGTTTAAGTAAGTTCTTTCTAATACAAAGATTCTACGGATTTAATTACGATGTATATATGTATAATTAAGAATCCTTTTAGAAATTTTATTACAAAAGATACTCTATCGAATAGTTAAATGGATTCAGTGAATATTTAACATATTATTATATAGGATTAAATATATTTTACAGGTAAGTCGAAACATTTTCAAAACAGAAGAAACAAGAAGATATTTTACGAAAATAGGGAAAAATATGTCTATCAAGTAAAAACAATGAGGGTATTATATTAAACTCAATTCAAAAAGTTTCAAGTTCTAAACTTTTTTAGTACAAATATTGAATCTTCAAAAGGGTAGATCAATTGAATATTTGAATTTTACACTAAAATTTTTTTAACTGGAATACTTAAATAATTAGTTAAAAAACTGAATTTAAAAAAAAACGAATTTTCATAAGATAGTAAAATCTAGTAAACGAAGCTACTCTCTCTCTAAATATTACCTAAAATTCCTCACACATACCAAAAAATGAAGCAGAAATTTTGAAGATGTTTTACAGGAGGTTATTAGGACAACCTGTGCACAGGTCATACCCACTCTAATGTATGGTTCACTAACAAAACAGTAACATTTTGAGGTTTGACTTTTAAAATAGTAAATATTTTACTAATAAATTAGTAAATTTGTCCTCATATCAATTAGTAAGCATGGTACACTATTATTTAATAACTTCGTTTTACTAATTTAATAGTAAACTAGCGCGATTACTAACGAATTAGTGAACTATAATGATTTCGACCAGTCAGAAGTCATTTCGTTACTTGGAATTCTGCCATGTCATAGTGTTGAATTGTGATAAACAAGTGTACGAAGGAAAGGATTTATTCGGATGTTATTGACTAAGTACATAATAAGGGCACTTCGTCGAACAATTGAGACTCCGGATTCTATAACCACGCATAAAATTTGCCTAGCCGCTTCAGGCCGCTCGAGTTAGCCGCTCGAGTTGGCCCCTGATGGCTTGAAAATCAGTTTTCGAAAATTTAACTTTCTAAAAAATCACTTTGTAGAAAATTTCATGGCGCATCTTTTTTCTCTCGACAAAAAAGTTTTGTCTTTCACCGTTTCTGTAAAAAATAAAAAATAAATTCATTTTTCAGACTATAGCAAATTTACAAAATATTTTCACTTCAACTCGGTCCGAAAGACAAAGTTCTTTATATTTTAAGATAAAAATTGAATACCATATCCTGTCAACTGTTCTTAAGATAATGTGCAATTTCAAATTAATTTATTTTATAAAATAAAAAAGTTATACACTTTTTTGGTAATCAGTATCAAAATAACGTTAGACAATTTTCAAACGCTTCGTTTATCG
>JAAAKG020133371.1:0-14184 GCA_010014905.2 Druon quercuslanigerum
ATAGATGGTGTTAAAAAGCACCATGTTTTGCAGTTTCATGGTTGCTTTTGGCATGGGTGCATACAATGTTACAGGTTTAGTCGCGATGAGAAATTATCATACGGAGATACATTTGATACGCGTTATGAGAACGTTCGCGACACGAGTGAAAAAATTCGAAAAGACGGTTACGTACTAACCGAAAAATGGGAGTGTCAATATGACAAATTAAAGAAATATTCACCCTGTTAAAAATCACCCCTCACTACGCCATGATGCCTTAAATCCTCGCGAAGCGTTTTTCAGAGGAAGTGCAGGAAATATAGTGTCCTATTATAAAATTAAAAATAATTTAAAAAAACGATATAAAAATGTTGGCTCTTTATAACCATTTATTTCGAAAATGGGGAAATTTCCTGTGGGTCACCCGAAAATTTATGTCGGCGATGAGGAGTGTAGAGCTCTAACTGGTCCAAATTACATAAAATTAAATCAAATTCGTGGATTGATCAAATGTCGTGTGCTTCCTCCACGAAACTTCTTTCATCCCGTACTACCCGTGCGAATGCAGGGGGAACTTATGTTGCTACTGCGACACGCGTTTTGTGCGTCTATGAGTCAAACAGAATGTACACATGACGATACAAAGCGTGAGCTGGAGGGAACCTGGGTTTTAGATGTGTTGAAAGAAGTCATTGACTTAAATTATAGAGTAACACATGTTTCAGAGATACGGGAATATCAGGTTACGCAATACAATACAAAAACGAGTGTGTTGACGAAGAGTCAAAAAAAGTTTATCTTCGTGAGCATGATGAGATTGAGGGCATAGAGTTAGACCCTGAACAGATTTAAAAAAACTCTGGTTTACGTTCCGTTGCAAAACTATGCCTTTACTCTTTTTGGGGCAAATTCGGACAAAGAGAGAATTTACCGCAAAATTCCATGACATTGTCCGGTAAATGATAATGTTTTATATGCCTCTCGGCCGTATAGAGACGAAGCTGGCATAGCGTCACCCTACGCAAACGTAGTGATAGCAGCATACACCACTGCTCAAGCCAGGCTAAAAGTGTTTGAGTATCTGTATCAATTAGACCGACGCGTTCTGTACTACCATACAGACTCATGTATTTACATATGTCATGAGAATGTATCAGAGTACAGTCCACCCATGGGTCGATTACTGGGATAGATGACGGATGAGCTAGAGATTTACGGTAAGGAAAGCTATATGATACTTTTGTATCTGGTGGACCTAAATTTTACGCATACAACGTAACCTCTCCAGATGGAAAATCTCACCAGGTTTGCAAAATTAAGGATATAACTCTAAATTATAAAAATTCACAAGTTTTCAATTTTGTAACCATCCGAGATATGGTAGTCAACAGTGCTCCTCCTATTTCATTCTCATTCAGAGCAATTCGGCGAACGAAATTTCACGACGTGGTAACTAGGACGGAGAAAAAAACATGTAAACCGGTGAATAGCAAAAGAATATTCCTAGAGAATTATAAATCTTTACCTACACCTGCATGTGTAATGAGGAGATAGGTGGTGACACTTCAGCTGTAAGAACATGTATGTATATTTACATATTTAGTTCTTAAAAATATAACATTGTATAATTATCACTTTTTCATATTTCAGCTAACTGGGATGTATATGGACAGCCTTTTTTCACGTAGCTGGGCAGCCTGTGGCCGCTATACACCCCTACGTACGTGCTAGATACATTCCACCTTGCACTGCGGCAATACCGATTGTACATGCTCTGATGTACATGGCTAATACAGTGCCTATGGCCTTCCCACATGAGGACAGACCAACTCTAGTTTTTTACTGAGACTAAGTACTTATCGGACCACCCTCGTAAATCGCTTCTTGTAAATAATGTAAAATAAAATATTATTCTTTCGTAAATTTGTTTCAATGATTTAAAAAATATAAAAACTATTTTAAATTTTGTTTTTGCAGTTTAACCCTTGAAGTTTACAAATTACATTGCATTTCCTCAATCAAAATATTTGTAATGAAAGTAGCAGTAGTAGTATTATGAGTGAAATTTATTTAATATCAACATCAGTGACCAAACTCGAAGGTAAGTATGCAATTAAATTTAATTTAAAAAAGACTCTCCCTGGAAGCGTGGGCGGGCTGGCTGGCGGACGCTGAGCGCGGGCGCTGAAAATAAGCTAATAGCAGCGCCACCGCATCGCAGCATCCAGGGATATAAGCTCATTACCCTAGCCGCTGCAACCAGGCCCATAAGCTTATTCGCCTGGGCGCCATGAGCGCGCGGAGACATAATTTTGTATTATTCAGAATGGCAGTGAAGGTTTACCATAAGCATCAGATTTTAACAATGACCCTCGAGCCAAGCGTGTAAATATTGACGATTCTATGCGTGAATCGTCAAATAACACAGTCGTCGATCTTTTCACCAATGGAAGTCATCACAAAAACTTGAGTTTGATCTTTATATCACAAAATATTTTTCACCAGTGGCATAGTCAGCGAGATATTTCTTTAGGCACAAATAATATTGTAGTATTTAAAAACCCAAGGGACCGAGCGCAAATTCAACATCTCGCTAGACAGGTATACCCTGAAAATAAACTTTTTCTACAAGAAGCTTATTATGACGCAACTTCCAGACCTCATGGTTACCTTCTTCTAGAATTAAAACAATCTACACCTGATAACTGTAGATTTAGAACTTGTATATTTCCGTCAGTATAGAAGCAGGCTCATCAAACGCCCTAGTACCAGTTGTACGTTTGTCATGATGGCGCATGCACCAAAATCCATCGGAAAGAAGAATGTTAAAACGCTACACGCTCTCTATCATCTGGATATAGATCAACGACGTGCTGTTTAAAAAAAAGCCAACCTACAACTCGTCAAAAGTGTCTGCGTATGTGCATTCAATATTTTGAATGGAAACGTTTCTCTAAAACAAACCGAGAAGCGAAAACTGAGAAAACACAGATATGAATTAAGAAAATTAGTGACACCAAACGGTTCGTGGAAAAGTAAAAAATGCTACATTGTACAACAAGGAGAGGGTTTTTTACCACTTTTACTAGCACCAGTCATTGGCACACTCTTTTCCAACCTGTTTTCGTCTGCGTAATTGTTTATAATATTTATAAAAATGGACCATTCTAGGAATATGGTACTTGTACCAAGTGATAGTGTGGAGGAAATTAAGCTCCAGTTATACCCCGAACAACAAAAACAACAACAGCAATTATTTACAAATTTTGTTACATTAAAAACACCTGGAAACACAATTTCCAGCCTCGATGCTGAAATGAGTAAAATTTTATACCCTCTATTATACACTGATGAACATAAAGTGAAAATTATATCAGCAAATTTTGCAAAGGTTTTTGTTCTCTATCGATAAGTCGAAAAATTTAATTGAAAAGAAGAAAGAGATGAAAGGAGTTCTTGATGATAGGTTAAACAGTGCTCTAAATGAAATAACGAGTCAGAATCAAGACGACGATGATTTAACTCTACTCATCTCAGATATTATTGCCTCTGTTCGAAAAACCTATAGGGAGAAGAGTCAATTTTTGCTTGAAAGATTACGAGCACCAGAGGTTAAAAGTAGAATAAAATGGGATAAACAGGGTGTTGTCTTTATCGATGGAGCACATGTGGAGAAATCAAATATTTCAGTGTTAGTGAACGATGCTATTAGATATAGGGAATCAGTTGCTGTGCCAGAAAGACGTCAATTTGGTAACTTTCTGCAGGGAACTAAGACACCTAAAGAAATTTTGGATAATTGTGAGTACTGGAGATAAAAATCAACTGCAACTGTAACAAGGTTATTAAACAAATCGCGTACAGCTTCTATACCAAGCAAATCTAGAAAACTTCATAAAGAAGATGCAGATAAAACTTCAGAATATCTGTTTCTTTTGAGTGATGACGAGAACTGGGAAAGTACCAACGACTTGGAAGCTGCAAATGACAAGGATGATACTATTAAAAGTAATACGAAACGACACACCTGGTTAGATTTTCATTTAAATAAAAATTAAGCAATTGAAGGAAATATATGATGACCCTTCGCATGAGGCTTCTTAAGCGGGTGTGGAAAAGATTGTCAAAACTACACGGAAAAATATTCCGAGTAAGCAAGTAATTGACTGGTTAAAGAGTCAAGATGCATACAATCTCCATCGTCCTATTAGACGTAAATTTGCTAGACAACATTATAGTGTGTATAATATTGACGATGTTTAGGAAATGGATCTAGTCGAATTGAGATCTCTGAAAAGCTACATTGATGATTTTTCATATCTACTGGCTAAAGAAGCATTTGAACGAATTCTGTATAGAACCGGTAATAGAAGACCAGTTTACCTAAAGAGTGATAAAGGAATGGAATTTATTGGTAAAGTTTTTCAGCAATTCTCTTCAGATCTTGAAATAGAATTTCGTGTTACACGGGATCCTAGTATAAAGGCCACTATTGTTGAACGTTTTAACCGTACTCTCAAGGAGCTTACATATGTGGCTGTACTTTACACATCGTAATAATCATCGATATACTGATCTCCTCCAGTCAATAGTACATGCCTACAACATCACTCATCATTCAAGCATACGTATGGCGCCATCTACAGTAAACCTTGAAAATGCTGCTGTAGCTGGTGGAAATATACAGCGACGATTTGTAAGAGAAGCCGGCCGTAAAAAAGTACCTAAATACAGTGTGGATGATGTTGTACGCATCACCCGTGCTAGAGACATCTTTGCAAAAGGGTATGAAGTTGGATGGTCAGAGGAGCTGTTTATTATTAAAAAGGTAAACACCTGGCGAACACATTCACCTCTCTTATAAGAATTGAGAGATTTAGGTGGAGAGGATATTGATGAAGTTTTCTACGAACAAGAATTGGCTGATGTTAAAAATAAGGACGTAGAAAACGATGAATTCATTGTTGAAAAGGTGATTCAAACAGAGGGTCGTGGAACTAAGAAACAGCTTCTTGTAAAGTGGGTTGGGTACCATGAGAAATTCAACTCGTGAATACAAGCTACAGAGCCAGGTAGTGGGACTCACAGAGATTCAGTTTCCACGATCATTTCTACATGTAAGAGGTGAATCCAGCATGGAAAATCGTATCTCAATTGTACTAAAATCAAGTGTAGAAGAAATAAGCCTTATTGAAAAATCTACAATTGAAATCGTTAGAGTAAACGAGTCTGGTAGCGTCGATTTAGCCATATCCGGAAATGGTGACAAATCAAGCGACAATAATACCATTTTGACTGGTGAAGGTTTCAAACTGGAGTTGTTTAAAGGAAAATGGAAACGCCTCATTACATCATTCTTTCCACCGGCGGTTTACTCACAAATGGATGATCTCATATATGCTATAAATAATACCCCCCAAATAAATAATCATGTAGTTGTTAAACAAGAAAAGAGAAACAATCATTATATAACACTTGAGAAAATATGTAAAGAGGATTGTAAAATTATGGATCGTCACTTTCTTTTAATCAGTGAGAAGATATCTCAAATTCTAGCTTTTACCCCTTATACACTGTTACCTATCAATGCACATATGGCACACCACCCACCAGGTTCATCAAACGGTCTACCAAATAAACTTTTCGTCTATTGTGTGACACAGGTGAAAAATTTTTCAACGCCTCATTATATTCCTATTCTTCATACTTCATTCCGTACAGTCAAAATTGATATAAGGGGCCATTTAGGAATCGCTGTACCATTTGAGCTTAGCACGTTATCCGTGACACTTCATTTCAAACGGATTGCGTAAAAATGAGTCATTACACAGATTACTATACAACTCAAGTCGGAGATGGAGGAATTTCCAAAATATACATTGGCTCTCCGTATCAGAGAGGATATGGTATAGGTAGTTTTCTCGGTAACATGACGTGGGGCAAGAGTAGTTGTAAAAGAAGCACTGCGAAATGGAATGAATGTTCTTGATGACGTCGATCGACGACATATACTGGGTGAAGGAAAAAAATTGATCTGATTGGTCATTCACACAGTTATGTTTTTAATCAGGACAAATTTCTATTGAACCAAGGATGCTTTTTGTCTTATGGATCCTACTAATAAGGCACATGTTTTGAAGAAGCATGTCTTCTTATCCGGCGTGCAAAAATCAGCCTTAGAATTCTGCTTGCACACGCAAAAGCTCTTTTTCAAGGTACGGCCAGGTATCCACTCACCAAAGTAGAGGTTAAGACTCACAATTCATTCTGGTGTTCAAAGTGAAACTCTTGATAATCTCGTTAAACATGGTAGTCTGTGCAATGAACTTCGTGTAGAAGAAACGCTACAGCAAACTATTAATTGTATAGTTTACGTAGAATACGACAAGGTCTTGGAAATTGACGCCTTCAGACAGGTTATAGTATATTATAGCGGTTAAAACCTGTATATACCTGCATAAATCTGTTTACAACAATCGGTTTTCACTGTCAGTTGAAAATGGAGGGGGTAAAACGAAAAATGTGTACCAGAGTATATAAGACGCTTTGCTCAGTTGATTGTAGTCTCTCGTAAAGGTAACTTTATACTCAACTTTACTCTCGACTGAAAAAATGGACTATATAATCGACATACAAGGCTTTCGAGATATAGATTATCTGTTTATACCAAAGGAAGTGGCTGTTGTTACAGTTGATTATAAATACCTAGCCTACTGGATTTTTGGACCACCATATCTCTTCTCTGAACTTCCTGCATGGTCAAAATCACAAAAAAACTGGCTAACCTGTGACTATCATGGCACTAATGGTTCGATGGAGATATCCCAAGGAAGTTTTTATATGCAAACCTTCGAGAAGTTTTTAAAACTGCGTCACAGATTGCAGGAAATTCAGATTTTACAAGTGCCCACGATTGGTGCCACACTCAGCCTGGATCCTACTGGGTTGGAATCTATATCGATGGAACCGGTACAGGAACCTACTTTGACCGTTACGGGATACCACCTCTTATTCTTTAACATCTTCATTGTCTACGTAGAAACTCCAGCCTCTATAGATGGAACATCAAACAACTGCAGAGTACTTCTTCAGACGTATGAGGTCAGTTTTGTATCATGTTTCTTCATCATATGTGTAATTGTGATACTTTGTGCCATTTTATTGATATTTGTACGGACAATATATTGGATAATGATCGCTACTTGGCACCTTTTGTAAATATTATGTGTGTATATATTATACAGGTGATAAATTTTGTTCTCTTCTCTCATTTGGAATAGTTAGTTGGAAACCGGCGAATTTAGTTTATCGTATAATGGAATAAAGAATTTAGATGTATTTTTTACTAAGATTCTCAGGTACCTATATTTATATCGTTAGAATTTAGAATCTAGATGTAATTTTTTTTAGAAAAAAACAAATTAAAATACATATGTGACAACATGCCACCCCCACTCCAAATTTCCCATAGTACATACCCCCCACCCCTCTCCCCAAATTCCAAATAGTACAGGCGACCCCCACTCCAAATTTCCCATAGTACATGCCAGCCCCTCCCTCCCCACACTCAAAATTTCGCATAGTGCAGGCCACCCCCCACCCACATTACCCATAGCACAGACCACCCCCGAATCCAAATTTCGCATAGTACATGCCACAACCCCTCTCACCCCCACTTCAAATTTATTAATGCACAGACCACCCCCACTCCAAATTTCCCATAGTACAGGCCACGCCCACCCCACACTCCGCAAATTTCCCATAGTACAGGCCACACCTACCCCTTTTCCTCAAATTTTTCAGAGTGGTCCTATTCTACTAACCTCCAAACAACCGTTCTCGTATGCTTAAACCCCCTATCAATCCCTTCTTACCCCTTCACCCTCCAGTTTTGGACCGCTACCATTTACTGTAAACGTTACTACTTCTAGCAACAGTAACGGTAATTCGTTATTTATTTTTAAGAGTAACATCAATGCGTTAAGATTTTCTGGTAACGTTAATACAAAGTGACGCAGGATAACGAAGGTTACTTTCTCCAAAGTAATATGTTTTTCATTGCAATAAATAATGTCAAAAAAATCAATCAGAAGATGCATTATCTTACAATAATTCGACCTAATGAAATTCTCTTTCTGTATCTGTCTGATACTGCTTACCAATTTAAAAAAATTTATCGATGAAAATGCGTTTATTTAAAATGTTGCTTGCGCCTCTTGTCTATTTCCACGTTTGCACTGGTTCATGGCCGTTGTTTTGATGTCAGTCATCTCACAATTTATTTCTATCTAAATAAGCAAAATTCAAAAATAAGTTATCAAAAGTGTTATATAGAAATTGAACAAGAGATTCAAGATTCTTGCGATTTACCGATAGAGAAAAAGAAGATAACTAAGGAAATAAATACGGATCCTGTTCACGATACTCTAGATTTGACTGATGAGGTTATGTCCAGTGATGGGAAAAAAGAGACCAGGAATTCCTAACCGACTTATTTAATTTTTTTCAGCAAATTTCTATAATTGAAAGATAAATTATCCCTGTTACAAGAACGATTTACCTATTCTTGGCTACCGAGAAAGATCAAAGTATTTTGCAAAAAAATATACCAACTGTAAGGGCATACGAAAGGGTTCAATTTAATAGTAGACAGAGATGTTCTGTCTGTCCAAAAAAAAGGACCGAAAGACTACTGAGGGCTGTACGTCATGTATGCGACGTATTTGCGATGAACATCGTATTTTATTCTACAGCGACTGTTGCAATTGATAAATAAATTTGTTTCTGTATTGTATATTATAAAGCATAAGTTTTTTGAACTTTTAAATGTTATAGTTGCTTTTATTTTTTATTAAATAAATATAAATCCTTAAAAAAACTGTTGTGTTTCATTTTTTCCTAAAATGCATGTTTTAATTTTTGAAAATAAATACCATTATCTGAGCAGTGACAGAAAACCTCTGAATTTTTTTCAAGTAATAAATCTCAAGTATATTCAGATGAATTTTTAGCTCTTAATATCGAAAATTAAAAAAAATATCAATTTTTTGTAAAAAAGTAATTTTTTCCGTTTTTTTAGTTTTTAATTTTTTTCATATGTTAAAATTTAAAATATATGTGTATATTAACTAGTTGTATCTTATAAAAGATATAAAAAGTACACCCAATCGTAAGACGCAATTCCTTACCATAAATGGAGTAATTTAATCTGTATTTTTTTGTTGTGATAAATTACTAATTCAGACTGAATTCCGACTTTAAATTACGTAAGTTTAAAAGTAAGTATAACATTCTTGTGTCTAAAAATAACTACATGACCTATATTTATTTATAGATGATTATTGAAAATATAAGCAAATCTTTATCAGTTATCAGTTATCAGTTATCAATAACAGTCCTTTAAAGATTATATACACGGTGACCCATTTTATTCTATAATTGCGGACAAATAAGTTTGGACTAAGCTTAACGTGAATCGATGGGGACTGTGCCATTAATTTTGACCTTGACATCAATTTTCAAGGTCAAATAAAGCAAAGACCCGTTTCTTGAATGAAAACCCCTACTTTTGACTGCGGATTTGAAAAGAGCAGGAAATTTTACGTCAAAAATAAGGGGTCTCATTTCAGAAAAGAGTCTTACCTCCATTTGACCTTGAAAAATGATCTCAAGGTCAAAATTGATGGTGCAGTCAAACGTCCCCCTCGGTCCTGGTCCACCTTAATCCGCACCAATTCTTCACATATAAAGTATTTCAGAAGATATCTGGTCGTTTCTCAGACATTTGACCTTAATTTTTTGCCTTTTCAAGGTCATAAAAACCATTTTTCCACAGGTCATTTTTTCTTTTCTTTTTTTCAAATCCGCAGTCAAAAATAGGGGTTCTCATTAAGAAAAAGGCTCTTGCCTACATTTGACCTTGAAAATTAAACTCAAGGTCAAAAATTATGGTACAGTTAAATGTCCCCATCGGCCTTGGTCCACCTTTATCCGAACCATTTCTTCGTAGACAAAGTATTTTAGAAGATATCTAGTCGTTTCTCAGACATTTCACCTAATTGCCTTTCCAAGGTCACAAAAACTATTTTTCCACAGGTCATTTTTGACGTGAAATTTCCCGCTCTTTTCAAATCCGCAATCAATAATAGGCGTTCTCATTTAAGAAAAGGGTCTTACCTCCATTTGACCTTGAAAGTTGACCTCAAGGTCAAAAATGATGGTACAGTCAGATGTCCCTCTCGGTCCTGGTCCACCTTTATTTGCACCATTTCTTCACATATAAAGTATTTCAGAAGATATCTGGTCGTTTCTCAGACATTTGACCTTAATTTTTTACCTTTCCAAGGTCACAAAAACCATTTTTCCACATGTCATTTATTCCCGTTCTTTTTTTCAAATCCGCGGTCAGAAATAGGGGTTCTCATTTAAGAAAAGGGTCTTACCTACATTTGACCTTGAAAATTGACCTCAAGGTCAAAATTAATTGTACAGTCAAATTTCCCCCTCGATCCTGGTCAACCTTTGTCCGAACCATTTTTTGTAGATAAAGTATTTTTGAAGATATTTGAGATTATATATTAAAATGGGTCACCGTGTATATATTCAAGTGCAGTAGAACACTTTCGATAATTATCATCGAACATAACAGATAGGTCTGATTTGATTCGGAAAAACATCGTTAATTAAAAAAAAAAACAGAACAATACATTTTTTAAATCGTTGAAATCGAAAAAGAAAAGATACATCTTATTAAAAAATATTTTATTTGTTAATAATTTTTAAAATAAGTATTGCTAAATTTCAGGAAAACACCGTTAACTGCGAAGTCGGACGAGTTGTGACTTGAGTGAGAGCTTTATGAAAAGAGTGTTCTGGTTCAGGTTCCTATATGTAAATCTGCATAGGAACTAATTACCGAGGGTTCGCTAGTGGCTTGTCTCTCTCGATAGTATGTTAGACTTTCATAGACCTATACGTGTTTCTGTAAGGACCTATACACAAAAGAACCTGTACAGAAACCTATAATCAGAAACCTAAACTCAGAAACCTATACTCAGAAACCTATACCCAGGAAACTATACTCAATCGCTAAAAAGTTCCTTTGTGGGTGCAGGTTCCATTGCAAAATGTACAGGTTCCTTCGCCAAATTGCTGCATAGGAGCCACCATGTTTACCTGTGTAAATTCATGTATAGGATCGTGTGCAGAAACATGGCCAGTACAGAACATATAATCAGAAAGCTATATTCAGGATCCTATACTCAGGAACCTATACTCAGGAACCTATACTCAGGAACCTAAACTCAGAAACCTATACTCAGGAAACTATACTCAATCGTTAAAAGGTTCCTTTGTCGGTGCAGGTTCCATTTCAGCATGTACAGGTTTCTGCACCAAATTGCTGCACAGGAATCACCATGATTACCTGTGTTAATTCATGTGTAGGATCGTGTGCAGAAACATGACCATTACAGAACATATAATCAGAAACCAATATTCAGGATCCTATACTCAGGAACCTATACTCAGGGACCTATACTCAGGATCCTATACTCAGGATCCTATACTCAGGAACCTATACTCAGGAACCTATACTCAGGATCCTATACTCAGGAACCTATACTCAGGAACCTATACTCAGGATCCTATACTCAGGAACCTATACTCAGGAACCTATACTCATGATCCTATATTCAATATTTAAAAGGCTCCTTGGTCGGTGCAGTTTCCATTTCAGCATGTACAGGTTTCTGCACCAAATTGCTGCACAGGAATCACCATGATAACCTGTGTAAATTCATGTATAGGACCCTGTGCAGAAACATGGCCAGGATCATCCGAATTTTCTGTACAGGATTTTTCAGCCAGGCGACCTTATTCAACTTTAATAATTTAAAATTAAATTATATAATTTTTTTTTCATAAAACACATTAAATATTGAAGTCTTTAATTGAAAATCTTTGAGATTTAAGAATTTTCCATTGGAGATCTTAAAAACTAAATTACATATTCAACAAGAAAAAACAAACATTTAAAATAATATACTTTTTAAATGTAAATCTTGAAAATTAAATAAATTCAAATTTTCAGCCTTTCAAAATTACAGAAATTTGAATTTCTAAGCTTTTAAAATTGAAAAAATTGAAACTGCGAATCGTTAAGATCGAATAATTTGAATTTTAAATACTCGTAATTATATAACTTTAAATTGTTAATCTTTAACACTGAAGAATTTTTAATTTTTGTAATTTACAATTTAAAAATTATGCAAGTTCTCTGCAATTAAAAATGCTGTCATTTGGATGATTTAATTTAACTTTGAGCAATTTACAATATTTAAAATTCAAATATCTTGCTCTGTCTTTAGAATATAATTCTTAAAAATTGAATAATTTGTGATTCAAAATTCTTAACATTCAAGAATTTTCAATTGCAACTCTTTTAAAATGTAGAACTTTAAATTGCAAACCTTTTAAAATTAAAGGCTACTTATTTTGAAAAATTTACTGTCAAAAATTGAAAAATTATTAATATAAATAATATGTAATATTTTACAATAATTTTATTTTCAATAATTAATTAACATATTTAAACAATTTTTTACAGAAATGAAAAGATTATATGCAAATTACTCAAGAACAATAATTGACTTTGCAATTAAATAGTTTAATTTTTAACTGAAAAAATGAATTTAAAAAAAATGTAATAGTTGTTATTTGGACCAAAAAATATGAAATTTCTACCAAAAAAGGTCAATTTAATTTTTAATCAAAACAAATAAATCTTTATCCCAGAAAATTATTTTTTAAGAATAAAGATGAATTTTCAAACAAGTTGGTGAACTTTAAAAAAAAATAAAAATTTTCAACCAAGTATGGAAAAGTTAATGTTTCAAAGAAAAATCTTATTTTAACGAAAAAAAAATGTGATCAAAATAAATTAGTTTGCTACCAAAAAAGACAAATTTGCAACTGAAAAAGATTAATTTTCAATTAAAAATGGAAAAATTACATTTTTATGCAAAACCATAATTTTAAACAAACTTTTAACAAAACAGGACAATTTTAAAATAAAGAGATGAAGCTTATACAAAAAAATTTTTTTAACAAAGCCGTTCAATTTTTACTCAAGGAGTCAAATTTTTTATTAAAATGCCGAATCTTCAACTGGAATAGCTCAATTTTTAGTTAGAAAAATTAATTTTCAATCAATAAAAACGAATTTTGAAATTAGTAAATAAATAAAAATTTCAAATAAATTTTGAAACTTTTAACTAAAAAAGAAAAATAAATAAACAAGGATGGAAAATTTAGATTTTCAGAAAAAATTAATTTCAACAGCTACAAAAACCGAATTTTCAACAAAATAGTCAAATTTTCAACTAAAAAGATAAACTTTTAGCTCAGAAGACGAATTTTCTCTAAAAGATTTGAATTTTTAAACCGAAAATAATAATTTTCAACAAAAATGTTAATTTGCAGCCATAAGTGTAAAAGTAACATTTTTCGTTAAAACATTAATTTTAAACGACAACAAAAAAGAGCTGAAGCTTAAAAAAAAATTAACGAAGTAGTTTAACTTTTACTCAAGCAGTTAAATTTTCTAATAAAATTTTGAATCTTTAGCTGGAATGGTACAATTTTTATTACAGAAATAAATTTTCAATTAAAAAGAGTTTTCACCAAATTAGTTAGAGTTTTAACAAAACAGTTGAATTTTTAACCAAAAAATATTGCTTCTTAACAAAATAGTTTAATTTTTAACATACAAAAATAAATTTAAAAAATGTAATAGTTGGACGAATTTAATTTTAAACCCAAAAATACCTTTAACCTTTAACAAAAAAAAAATTATTTGAACCAAATAGTTCAACCAGTTAAATTTTTAATTAAAATGATGAATCTTTAAGGTAAATTAATTTTCAGTTAAAAAAATTAATTTTTAAACAAGAAAAATAAATTTTTACGAAATAATTGAACTTTCAAATAAAATGAACGAATTTTTAACAAAATAGTAAAATTATTTTTCGATGTATTTTTTTAAACCAATTTTTATAATTGTAATGAAAAAGTTCAATTTTCTAGTAATAAAATTATTTTTCAAAAATTTTCAAATTAATTAAAAAAAGATTTCGAAAGATATAAAAATGTTTATTTATTTTAAATAACTTTTTTTTTAATAAAAAAAAGGTTTGTAGAAAA
>JAAAKG020133372.1:0-14184 GCA_010014905.2 Druon quercuslanigerum
CACTCTGGAAGAGCCTCGGTGGCCCATGCGGTGAACACTAGCCCAGCAAGGGAGTTGTTCATCTCCGGAAAGTCGTGAGACCGGTACCTCTAGAGAAAAAGGTTCTCTAAATACTTTAGGCTGTTGCTCTTGGTGGTTCGGAACCCACCTTAAACTGTAGGTCCCCCTTCCACCACCAAGTAAGTGTGTAGGAGGTGTGTTAAGGAATAGGAAGAACGTGCAAGAAAAATGTAAACTCTTAGGGGACACATTAGAAGCTTCCAGTTTTTACTCATTAAAGAAATAATTAAAATTCTTGAACAACGTAGCTTGCCACTAAATATAGGGGAAATAGGTATCAATTCTGAAAATAGGACAAACTGTTAGCCTTCTGAATCCTAAAATAACACAAAATTGAAGCATCATTTAATAGAAAAGGTTGATCACTCTCGAAATCTGTTAAAATATGAAACAAATTTAAATCTTTAAAATCTTTCTGAAATCTATTGAAATCTTTCAAATCCTTAAACGCTTTTGAAATTTTGGAATTTTTAAAAAGTAAATGTTAAATTTGTCATTTTTCACCTATAATAAAGGTCGGAGGCTTGCTGGTTTCTTAATACATAGGAAAATCTTAGAGAGTAGACTATCTTGGAAATTTTGTAATAAATATTGGTTCACGACAACTAAATGATTGAAAGATGTTATCAGAGAAGCGCCGAGTCTTCATGGTATATAAGAGTGTAATCGGGAAAAAGTCATTTTTTAACCGAACTTAAAAATGATCAGGGTCCATGAGGCGAATGAGTTTCAGGATGATCAAGTAGCCGAGCCGGTTCAACAGAGGAGGCAGTCGTGTTCTTGGGAACTGCAGAACATCGCTTTTGCTTTCACTTTCTCATGTGAAGACGAGAATACTTCTCTTCTTTGTGAGAGAAGCATCTTCACCATGGATTACGAATCGTTAATTTAGTCACATAGTAACAGTTCAGTAACAAACGTAGTGAAAAATAATATTGAGGCAAGACTCTTTATTTGCAGTATAATTATATTAATATAAATAAATATTTCCAGAAATTTTAAAGTAAGTGTCGTTGACTATTTTTTATATTAAAATAATACAATAAGGTAGAGTTGAAGAACAGCCATTTATACAACAATTCTTATTTTGTTTCAATTTCAGGGGGTCGATATAAAGGAATTCTCAGCAAAACAAAAAACAATGCGTTTTCAATAAGAACTTACCACTTTTTACATCGACAAAAGAAAATCTGGTTCAAATACTTTCTTTCGGAGAACATTTATAAATAAATTAATAATATTTTAAATATTACGATGATCTTGAGTTTCTGAATCGCTTCGAGAAATCAGAGAAGAAGAGCGAAGGTCAATTTTAATGGCCTTATTAGCTAACATCCGAAACTGAAATCAAAGTAGCACGGCGCTTCTGCGAATCAATTACTTTATTTGCATCCATATATGTATTTATAAATTCTGCATTGAAATTTATTTTGGTAAAGTCTAAATGCATCAAAATTTCAGGTTTTCTGAAAATTGCATCCGTAGAGTGTTCCGTAGAAACGTAACTACTTTTTGTTTACACAAAAAGGCATGCCGGGCCTCGCAGGCCCGCTGTTATTGCAACGTCAACGTGACGAAAAGAAAATTCATATCACTCATGTTTGCATAAACAAAAATTGTGATAAATATATTTCAGTTTTACATATACTTTTTTTGATGTTTTGAAGTATTTATATGTATTTTGCTCTTGTTGCTAAAACGCATCTACTGCTCGCATGTGCAAACATAATATCTCGCGTAAACTCTTTCAAATGCGTGCGCTCATTTACAACTCGTGATTTTGTGATATTCTGGTGATTCTGCTGCCATAGTTGTTGTGATAGTTGCAATTGTAAGATTTAAAAGTAACAAAAGCACAGGTTATAAATCTTTCTTATGTCGCAAAAAGGAGGTATTGACACTCTTGACTAAATATGCCATTCATGTACGGTGCGATGTAAAAGGAATCAGTGGCCTCGCGGAATCTTGGTAAATTTATCCGATCAACTCGTGTATCAGAAAATCAAGGCAAGAAGCAATGTTAGCTTGAGTACTCTTTATCGCCAGAACATGGATTTAATTCTCACTAAAAACGCATCATCAGAATCATCGCAGATCTGAACAGCTGAAACGAGTACACCACCAACAAAGAAAGGCAGAAAACGATGTGCACTGTGTCCGCCATCAAAAGATCGGAAAGTCAAGCAAGCCTACTTAGCATGTCATAAAAATGTTTACAACGAACATTTGGTGAACACGATCAAGTGTCGAAACCGTGCAAAGCTGCCAACGTTGAATGAATCGGATAGCAAATGATTCTGAATTTTTCAGTCCTTCTTTCTTTAATATATTTTTTTGTCATTTTCCCACATTTGCGATTTTTAAAAATGTAATAACTTTAAATAACCAATTATAATTTTAAATAATTATAAATTTAAATATTATTTAATTATAAAATGTAATTAAAAATAAAAATGATCACACTTCTTAGGTTTTTCTACACTCTTACTGGACAAAAGAGTTCGAATTGCAACGGGCCTGAAAGGCCCGTCTTGCCTTTTAACGCCACAATTTTAGCTTGCAGTCATAAGGGTTAAAAAAGTGCACGTTCTATCAAAAAATGATTTCTAGCGAATTTATAGATATTTTTTGTTGTAAAATTTTTCTTACTTAATTTTTGTTGCACCTTGCGTCATTCCTCCACAAATTTAATATTTTTATTGTAATTTTCCACGATTCAAACAAAAACTACGCATCCTATTAAAAAAATATTAAAAAATTTGGAGCTCTTGTTTGGGTTAAGAACTTTTGTCTTACTTTTTTGTCGTAGCTTGTGCGTTTGTCTAAAGAATAATTTTTTTTATTCCTAATGTTATTTTTTACGTATAAAACAAAGGCTATATTTTTTATCTAAATGTTCTTAATAGAAAAATTTTTATATATCTTTTTCAGTTGCACAATTTTTGTTTCTTGTCTTGCACAGTTTACCCTTCTAAATGTAATAGTTGATTTTTCATTATTTTTGTGCGATCAAAATTGGAATTTTCGATTTTTCAAGAAAATTCAAAAAGTTCCTACCTTAATCTTGTAGATCTTCCAAAGAGCAACGTTTTTCGTCTCTTTGCTTTTTTTATACAGAACATCGTGTGACTTAAAATGTTCATTTTTTTCTTTTTTTTGAATTTTGAAAATGCCTGGTAATGAATGAAAACCTGGTAATTTTTTGGTCGGAAGAAGTTGTTAGGATTAATCGTCCTAGTTTCCGAGTACTACGAATAATCGTACATAGTATTTTCAAATCTTAAAAAGAATAGTCTAAACATTTTGAAAACGTTTAAAATTGTTAAATTTTTATCCAAAATAGCTGGTTAATGAACTCGATCTTTGTTCGGTCTCCGAGAATTGGATTTTATACTGGAGACCGGATTTTCATTCTATCAGTCGACTGTGGCTAAGGGCAACGAATTTGGGTCCTTAAGCTGCAAGGACAGCTCTTAGTCACGTAGGCCTAATTGTAGTAAATAATTTCCATTGTAACTCGGCTAGTTGTCTGCGTGCCATCTGAGGCACTAGGAACTTCCAACGTTGTTGGTTTTCGAACTTTCGTCCCATGGTGTCCTTTCTGTGCGACAACACTGTATTTTGACGGGACAGCTGTGGCACTTTAGCTTCGGACCGTAGGTCAGGAGTCTGAACGCTGTTATCCTTCGGACAGGCAACAGTGATAAGGCTTCGTGCACCTTTTTATGTAAAACTTTTTGTAACACTAAGATTTTGAATAAATGGAATTAAAATGTATCATCCGCATTTTTATCTAAGTACAGTTCAACAAAATGCATGCGTACAGCAACTTAGAAACCGTCTTTAATTAGACTTTGCATGCTCAACATTGGTCCTTCGAACCGGATAACTGTAAACAAAAACAATTACGGATAAGCGGACTTGTACTACATTTTACGGATATTAAGATCCTTGTGACTCAAAATTATGACTTCTGTGACCCTTGTTATTCCCCTGACTCAAAATTATGACTTTTTGACCCTTGTGTCTTTGTGACTCTTGTGACTTATGACCAAAGCGACTTTCGTTTTAAGTTGAAGGACGAACTTCACATGAATAGTACTTTTTTCTAACGGTGAGTCTCCAATTTCCTGTACTCTCACTTATAAATTGATCATAAAATATCCTTTTACGATAGAAATTTAGGTATAGAAACCTGGGTTATACAATTAGAGAAATTTGAACCTTTATATGATAATTAGGACTCCGTGCAAACTAAAATTGAACTTTTAGTAAGTGAAGATGAAGCTGATAATGAGTTGGCAGAACGCGACGAATTTGAAGAAACGTATTTCGACACAGTATCAAAGATTAGAGAATTTGTACAAAGGTGTCGAGCAATTGTACCAGAAGTTGTATCCGGATTTTCAGCACACGCATCGTCATCCCAATACTCGCAATCAACTTCGACTGATATTAGTAATCTTCTATCAATGACAGCACTTGTAGCTAATCTTCCTACCCTTACAATTCCCAACTTTGATGGCTTATTCAAAGATTGGGTTACATTTTGCGATTCATTAAAACTATGGTACACATACGAACAGAACTCTCGAACAGTAAAAAATTCCATCATTTAAGTTCGTCATTGACAGGAGATGCTACCAGTGTTATACAATCTTTAGGTGTTTCAGAGGCAAACTATGAACTTGTCTGGAAAAGTTTAACAGGTCGTTATAAAGACTCGCGATCACTTGTTCATTTTCACGTAAAATCATTGTTTGAATTGCCAACTTTAACAAAAGCTACGTGCCCTGCTCTGATACAGGTAGTTAATGACGCGAAAAAACCATCTTTTGGCATTAAAGGCGCTAGGAGAAAATACAGAGTCTTGGGATGCGATGTTGACTTATTAATTGTCCACTAAGTTAGATTTTGTGACTAAGAGAGAGTGGGAAAAACGAATTCTATCAGCGACGGAAACATTGACATTTACACAAATGACTCAGTTTTTTGAAGATAATTGCAAATATTTGCAGAGAATTGCGGTAGACCAACCGGGCCTTCAGACTAACGGTAGTCAACAAACGCAGACGAATTTGAAAAATAATAATTTGGGTAAAAATTACAAATGTCCCACTTCTCATGCGACAACAAAGAAAAAGTGTTTATTGTGCGATAGTTTTCACGCGTTAGTGAACTGTGAAAAATGGCTGTCACTTTCGGTGAACGCGCAAATCGGACAAGTTGTTATATTCCGTGTGTGCTTTAATTGTTTAAAACGAGGACATAGAAACAAAGAGTGTAATTCGGGACTGTGCGCGAAGTGTCCGGGAAGACACAACACAATTTTTCATATCGAGAGAAATAATACTGACAGAGTTAAGGAAGTACCTAAAATAGCGACAGAATTCAATGGACAATCTAGCAGGACGACTTTCGTCGCTCATACTACACGTGAGGGTGACAAACACGTCGTACTCGGGACCGCAATCGTGCACGTGAAAGATCGGTACGGTAATTGCCGAACGTACCCCTTTGATACAGTGATTTCAAAATACCGGGCAGAATAACTCTAGCTGATCCACAATTTACAAATACTCACTCGGTAGATTTGCTAATTGGCGGAGGCCTATTTTGTAACCTGCTGTGCGTTGTCAGGTCCAGTTGCGGGATGATCAGCCCATCCTTCAAAAAACTAAGCTAGGATGGATTTTAGCTGGTGAGATGAAATAATGAGATCCAGCGTTTCTGGGAAATTTAGAAATATGCCAACAAGGAAAGGTACCCTCAATTAGACCCAGGTAACATTTGTGAACAAAACTTCACTGGAACAACAGAGCGTGATGCTTAGGGACGATTCATTGTGGCCATGCCCCTCAAGGAAGAGGTCAGTAAACTCGGCGAGTCCTTTAATATGGCCTACAAACGTTTCCTTTCTGTGGTACGAAAATTGAACAAGGACAGTAATTTAAAGGCTAAATATGTAGAATTTATGGCTGACTACGCAAGACAAGGACACACGAAACTAATACCTCAAGAAGAAGAACAAACTGATAAATTAGTTTATTATTTGCCGCACCATGCTGTTATAAAAGAAAGCAGCACGACAAGAAAACTTCGGGTGGTCTTCGACGGTTCAGCAAAAACCTTCTCAGGACTGTCGCTTCACTAGGTGCAAAGAAACGGTAACGTGGTTCAGAATGACCTTTTCTCAATCACTCTACGTTTTCGCCAGTATCCAATAGCCTTATCAGCGGACGCAACACAAATGTATCGCGAGATACCAATTTGTGAGGACCAACAAAATTTACAGCGAATACTGTGGAGAAGCGACCCCTCATCACCTGTGCAACATTTAAAATTAATGACTGTCACATACGTTACAGCATCAGTCCCATTTCTGGAAACTCGGGCTTTGCGACAAATCGGCGAGGAAAACAAAGAAAGGTATTTGAACACTAGCGAGGTGATTATGTGAGACTTTTATGTAGATGACCTGCTTACAGGAGGGAGAACCCTACAGGAGGTGAAAAATATGCAACACGAACTCATCAAACTTCTTTCGTCAGCTGGGCTCGAGCTGAGAAAATGGGCCTCAAATAACTCGCAAGTGTTTGCAAAGGACAACGAATCAAGCACGGAAAAACTAATCCAGGTGGACAAGGACTCAAAGACGTTAGGACTTATTTGGAATACCCGCGAGGATAAACTAAAATATTCAGTAAAGGAATCTTCTTCTGAAAAGACAAGTAAAAGGACAATTTTATCTAAAATCGCACAAATATTCGACCTTCTGGGTTTGATTGGGCCTTCGATCATCCGAGCAAAAATAATTATGCAAAAATTATGGCCTTGAGCTTCAGGCTGCCGTCTTTCTTGCTCAACTGTTAAGCACCAATGAAAAATATTTTTGGACACACTCGATGGTGACTCTTGGGTGGATTCAGTCCACTCCAGTCGATGGAAGACATATGTCGCAAATCCTATAAGTGAGATCCAAAAGCTAAGTAACAACAATTGGAATCACGTACCGACAAAGGAAAATCCATCGGATCTTATCTTACGTGATATCAACCCAGAAGACTTGCGCACCTGTAAAATTTGGTGGAATGGAGCAGCATGGCTCTTTTAATCCCAAAAAGATTTGCCTATCACGCGACAAGAATATAAAGAAATCATTGAGGAGATTTCTGATTAACGAAAATGTGAAAGAGTTCTTATTGTGACAACCATGCATGATTTTTTTTTACTTGAACGTTATTCAACATTAAACCGCACGATTAGAGTCACTGCTTATTGTTTATGATTTTGTAAAAATGCTAGGTCTGATAAACATAGATTTTTCCTCTGAAATTAAATAAATGAAAAAATCTGAGAGAATCTCATATAAAAGTAAATTATGTTCATTGAACCCTTTTCTGGATCAAAATGGTCTCCTCAGGGTGGGCGGTCGTCTTGGCAACGCATTGATCCCATTTGATCCGAAACACCCGATAATTCTTGCGCCGAACAATCCACTGATTTCTCTTCTAATATCTGAAGAACACAAAAAAATAATGCATGCAGGGTGCCAGGCCGTCATTGCGGCTTTGAGAACTCAAACCTGTAACGAGAAAGTACGTGATGGGTAGCCTGCCTTCTGCGCGAGTTACCCCAAACTGACCCTTTTATGTCTGCGGAGTGGATTATGCTGGACCGCATAATTTAAGCGAACGAGCACGGAGCCGTGTTACTTATAAGGCCTACATTTGTATTTTTATATGTTTTGTAACTAAGGCAGTTCACATTGAACTTGCTAATGATTTAAGCGCTGATGTGTTTCTCAACTGTTTGTGTCGTTTTATATCCTGTCGTGGCAAATGCCAACATATCGATTCAGATAATGGAACTAATTTTGTATGGGCTTGCAACAATCTTGATGAATTAACTGCGATTTTGAATAACAATAAATTCCAACAGACTGTAAACAATTTTTTATCTCAAGAACATATTCAGTGGCACATGATTCCACCACGTGGACCCCATTTTGGAGGGTTATGGAAGGTTGCAGTAAAATCCGTTAAAAACATCTGTCACGTTTTCTCGGGGAAACTAGGTTAACATACGAAGAAATGTACACGGTTCTAACGCGAGTTGAATGTTGCTTAAATACACGTCCACTTTTCCCACTCTCCAATGATCCAAATGATCTCACCCCCCTAACCTCTGGACATTTCCTTATTGGAGACTCTCTATTTGCATTACGACAACCATATCTGATTGATGTCCCACGTAATCGTCTATAATGATATGAGCACCTGCTACAGATGCTGCAGCACATTTGGAAACGCTGGCAGCTTGAATACTTGAATCAATTGCAGCAACGTCTCATGCAAAATTGAGTCCCTTAGCTCGAGGTATCATGACAATTGTCCAGGAGGACCACCTACCTCCCATGATGTGGCGCCTTGGCAGAATCATGCAGCTTCACCCGGGAAAGGATGATATAACACGAGTTGTTTCTATTCGTGTTTCTGGCGGAGTCATCAAGAGACCCATAACAAAAATCTGTATCTTGCCAATGGATCAAGATACAATCAAGCCTCCAAAACTTTACTTTACATACTAGTTATTTCGACAATGCAATATACATATATATTAACTTTAAAGTTATCGACCTTAATTGGTATTTTAAGTGTTAATCGCTACCGTATTTCACCTTTATTGTATTTCTGATCTGTTTAAATGTGGTTGAAAAACATTCTTTTAACAGTTGGCGGGATGTTCGGTCTCCGAGAATTGGATTTCATACCGGATACCGAATTTTCATTTTATCAGTCGACTGTCGCTAAGGGCAACGAATTTGGGTCCTTAAGCTGCAAGGACAGCTCTCTGTCACGTAGGCCTAATTGTAGTAAATAATTTCCTTTGTAACTCAGCTAGTTGTCTGCGTGCCATCTGAGGCACTAGGAACTTCCAACGTTGTTGGTTTTCTGTGCGGCAACACTGTATTTTGATGGGACAGCTTTGGCACTTCAGCTTCGGACCGTAGGTCAATAGTCAGAAGGCTGGTATCCTTCGACAGGCAGCTGTAATAAAGATTCGTGCACCTCTTCATGTAAACCCTTTTGTCACACTAATATTTTGAATAAATGGAATTAAAATGTACCATCCGCATTTTTATCTGAGTGCAGTTCAACAAAGTGCATGCAAACGTACAGCAGCTTAGAAACCTTCTTTAGTTAGACTTTGCATGCTCAACCATCTTTCTTTTTGGTTTTTGAAACGTGTGCTAAAGCACAATCCAATTGGCTTAGTCTTTCAAAGGTTATCCGGAATTGAGAGTACGACGACGACAAACACCACAATTAAACCTGTTTTTTCGGATTCAGGAGGCTTCAAAACGTATTCATTTGATGAAATCCGGGATTGTGATTTTCGCTTAATATTAATACCTTTCTAATGATGATAATGTAAAAATGTAAGCTATAAATTCGCAATAATAGGTACAGAGTCTTTAAGGTATATAAGGTATATCGGGGCGCGTTTCCCGTACATCCGGTGAAGGTCCATGCGTGGGGATGATTCTGCAAGGTAAGTTTTGGCGTAATGCTTGTGCTCACTGGCAACCTGAACGCCGAAAGGATGCTTAAAATCTATAATACGGCTTTGATAAGGTCCACAGGGAAGTGGTTTGGGCAATGATATAGAGACTGGATACTTCAGGAAGACAAAAACCCGAAACACGACAGCCACTGTGGAGCCAGTGGAAAGAGGAAAATGGGATCACTGTCTTGAACTTACCCCCAAATTCCTCAGATGCAAATCCCATAGATAAAGTATGGTCTCGAATGAAGCAGAAGCTTCGAGGAAAACGTGTAATAGTAATCGATAATCCTGGAGATTTAGATTTATGTTAGGTAAACGCATCACAGTTCAAATACTATTTTTGAATCCTCTAATGCTGATTTTCATAAATATTATTTATTTAGTAGAAATCGTAGCGACGCTCTTGTGGAACTAAATATCTACGATACCAAATCTAACGCAAACGATCGTAAGCAACAAAACGAACCAAAACAAACCAACCCGTACGAATTAATCCAAGCAAAAAGACGCCATGTCTTCTTTATCTTTCTTTTCGAAGCACATTACTTAAAGAGTCAACAATTTTCTGTCACGATTTGAAAAAAAAAACTTAAATAAAAATAACGTATTTTTATGGAAAATCTAAATTTGCAATTAAAAATATAGTTACTCACAAGAAATTTCAAAGTTACACCACCCTCCTGCCTCACAGGGATTTTTTCGGGGTCGCTTTTTACCCTCAAAAATAAAAAGTTTTTATCACACACATTTCTTTTGTTAGATACGTATTTCTTGAGGTATTTCGATTTTTTCAAGATAACATGAACAAACTGTATAAAATACACTAAAAAACGTTTATGTGGAAAAAAGTATGTAGAAACAAAATATTCAGCAAATTGGTATTGTGTCATGTTAGGTAGAATGGAATTAGCCTTTAAAAACTACGACTAACACCCACCAGAAGCATCCGTAAACCTTTTGGTAAGTTAAATAGCAGGCCGTCTCAAACATTTTGTATCAGTGTGGAAGGAACTTATTTCAGAGAGAGTCGTATTAAAATGGCTTGTAGGCTATTTCATTTCCCTTTTCACGCCTCCTACTCCATCCATATAATCCAGGCAACAAAGTTGGTCAAAAAAAGAAGTGGGGTTGATAAAAGATAATATCAAAAAGCTATTGTATCTTAAACTTAATTAAGTATTATTGTATCTTAAACTTAATTAAGTATTATTGTATCTTAAACTTAATTAAGTATTATTGTATCTTAAACTTAAGGAAGCTTAATAAATATATTTGAACTGATCACTTCAAAACTTATGATGTTTGCATAGCAAGAGGCCTGATGAAACCAAACTGTTTTATGGAATCTCTAGATCTAAAATATGGATATTATCTAATCCCCATAGCGGAAGATTCAGGAAAATATTTAAGATTTAGATTTGACGGACATACCTACGAATTTAAATGTCTGATATTTGGCTTAAAGGCGGCCCCTACGCATTTATAAATATGCTGCGTCCGGTGGAAACTCTTCTAAGAAGTAGGAGGTATACATCTGTTACTTATCTGAGCGATATTCTTTTACTTAAGCTCATACTAAATTCCAATGAAATAAAAATTATATTTCAAAAGGACAAAAGGAAAAATATTTCTAAGTAACTAAAAAAAATTAAGGTAAATACTTAATGCAAAATTCGAGATTTTGCCACTTTAATAGGTAGTTTAAGATCCTGCTGTTTAGCCATAAAATATAGTTGAACCTATATGAAAGACTTAGAAAGAGAAAGATTCCTCATTCTAAAAAATAAAATGGATACTTTTGAAACCTTCATGACCTTGAGGTCAGAAGTACATGAGGACTTGACCTGGTGTAAATTAAACATTTTCCATATATATAATCCATAACTAATCCACGATTCGTAAAAGAAATGTTTTCAGATGCATTGTGGGGTACAACTGCAAGTAGATAAAACTACAGACATAGCTTATATCAATTGTACGAAGGGCACGCAGTTCAAAAACTGTAGCAAAATGGCTAAGGACTTCGAAATGGTTCGAGCATAAGAACCTGTGGATTCCCGCGTCTTAGATGCGATCAGAGAGAAATAAGGTCGCAGACGAGATGTCACGACAAGGAGAGGATCAGACTGACTACAACTTATTACAAGAAACCTTTGAGGTACTCTGTATAACTTTTGGTTATCCTGACATCAAACTTTTTGCCAGAAAAATAAAAACGAATTACCGTCACTACGTGTCCTGGAAAACGACCCACATTCTGTCGCAATCAATGCATTTACGATTAACTGGAATAATCAATTCTTGTAATCCTTTCCTACTTTTGCTACAATTCCTCAATGTATCTAAATGTTTTATTTGTACCGAATATCCTCCAAAAGCCGTACAAATTGAAGGGCATGTCAATAGCAACGATAAAAGTCCACAATTCATCTTTAGCGAAATCTTCTTACGTGAGTATGAGGTCAGATTGAAGAAGTGGTGGAATTTTTTCCTCTAAATTAACGCTGAATTTTTTACTGCAGCAATAAGTGAACATATAAAAATCAAAATTTCTGCTCATTTAAAAACTTCTGGAAACCACAGAATTGCAGCCAAATTTAATCCTTCATGTTACCCAAACGATCCTAAAATTTGTGTTGCGAAGACTCTTGAATTATATTTGGTACGAACCAGTCTTCTTCCTAACAAAACAACAAACCTTTTTTCTTCGTTGGGAAAACCTCGTGAGGTGATTTCCATGAATTCTCTATGTTGATGGATTAAAAATTTACTGGAAAAGAGTCGTCTAGATTCTTCAACATTCTCAGTATACTCAACTCGACATGCAGGTTGGACATAATTATGTTTCTTACTATATGTATAGTTCAACACTCACTTTCCGTATTTCTTTCAATATATACCATTAGTAATCTAAAGGAGGAGGCGCGAAGTAAAATTTTATAATTGAACGAATTTATCTGAGTGAAGTTATAATAGATTAATTTCTAAAATTTTAGAAACTATTCTATGTCGAAGTAGAGGGGAAAATTTAATAATAGCATAACTTCGAAGGTAAAAAGTAGTTTTAATTATTTATAAATTTAAATATATATAAATTACAATTTAAAATGGTAATATTCTGGCGTTATTAACAATGAAACATTAACAATGAAAGAAATTTTTACAAAAATACAGGAAAATCGTACTTATCACTGGTGTTTTGTGCCTGGGTGCCAAAACACCTTTGAAAATACTTATGTCTCCGAAAAGGCTCACGCATAAAAAAGTGGTTGAAAATAGTGCAACCTAATACTCTTTAATTTCGGTTATTTTTTACTGCGAAGATCAGTTTAAAGTCAGTTATTATTTATTTAATTATGAAAAATAGTTTTGATAAATATTTTTCGTCTAAAGAACTGATAAATAACGGTTCTACAGATCGGTATTCCCTGCATAGGGTTCAATATTTTTTTTCTACGAATGGACTTTTAAATTTTCTGACTTCAACAATAATAGCGAAGCAATATCAATAATATATCTGCAAAAATAAATATATACATATAATTTGTTAAAAAATCGTTTTAAAACACATCTTAATAAATATTCAAATACAAAAGTCTGAGATAGCCGGCCAGAGCTATGTATGTATACATAGGAGTCTTATCTTATGTTTGGTTCTACTGATCGATTTCACGTGTTTTAAACTTTTATTCAAAAAAAATACAATCTTTGAGATGTAATTAATTAATTGAAGCTCATATTTTTATTAATTTCTATAAAATATAGGTGTATTTACATATTTTTTCGTTTTGTCGCTGAGTATTTCGGCAGTATTGAAATACTCACTTTCAACAAAAATAAAGTCACTTGTGATTCAAACATTAATTTCAGGAAATGTGTCTGATGACGCTCTAGCATATTGAGACATGCTTAAACATTAAAATTTGTTTAAAAATCGCTTCGGAAAATAATTATAGTCTTAAATATCACTGCGTTTGTACACCGGTATGGGACTTCCCATACTTCTGACGTCACACGTCACTCGCCAATCAAAACTCGTAGAAATCACGTGTTTTTTAAACATTTTCAATCGTCTTTTGATCAATTATTATAATTGTTTAAAACAAAAAATAAGTTTTTGACCAACAATATGAAATTAACCATATTGATGACTCCGAATAATGACTCCCACGCTTAGGATTACCCTTACCATCTGAGAATAGTCCCAAAACGAACATCTCCGAAAACTCTTTAAAAAATTATTTGAAGTTGACTACACAAAACATTTAGGACCGCTAAGTGGAGCAACGGAGGGTGCGAAAACAGTGGGAGGAAATGCACTTTTTTCGTTCAAAAATGTCCAGAGTCTTCAATTTTGGTCCGATTGTTTTTTTTTAATTAAAGTTCATTAAATTCTGAAGAGCCTGACGCTCTGAACTTTTGTCTCTTCTTCTTGTTTATAGATAATAAGTCTTAAATGAATGTTTAGGGTCTCATGGAATACAAATAATTTGCTCATTAGTCCATTTATTTGTTATAAACAAATTTTATGAACAAATTAGCAAATAGTCTTAT
>JAAAKG020133373.1:0-14183 GCA_010014905.2 Druon quercuslanigerum
CATTTTCAGGAGCTCAGGGGCCTCCCCACTCCAGCAAAATAATTCTATATCTCCTTTTTGCATCCGGCGCCTCAATTTCTGATTTGTGCAATCCATCCATGATCCATCCATGATTTGTGAAATTAATATTATTTTCCTTCAGAAAAAACGCTGCCAAGTTTTAAAAATGTATTAAATTTGTCCTGGTTTAAAAAATATTTAGCACCTTATTTTATTTATCAGAAATAACATAAACTGTTCCCAAGATAAATCCTGAAGTAATTGGTCACCGATTATGTCATTTATTTTTTATTTATTCTTTAACTATGATGAATTTTTAAATAACAGGTTTAGTTTAAAAAAATAGGACTTATTTAGGACTCATTTACAATGAGTACAATATCATGATTTAGAATGAATTAAAATACTAAATACCCACCAAGAAGTTCAATTTTAGAACCAGCTAAACATTCCTCCGAAGTTGCTGGGCTTGCTCATGAATATTTTTGAGAATTACTTTTTTTATTTGAAAAACTTAATAATCTTAATAGAGTGGTCCAAAATCAATTAAAAAAACACAGAATTTTTCACACAGAAGATTCATTTGCAAAACAAAAAATTTAGGGTACTCTCCGATTTGTGAAATTCTAAATTGCAACTATTTTATTAGATACAATTTAAGAAATCTAAATCAGATTAAAATTTATATTAAAAATCCTATTTAAAGTTTAATCCAACCAAAAACTCCTGTAAAAAAACCAGAATCCAACGATCAAATTTGTACCAAAACAAAGAAACAAAAAATTCTCTAATAGTAATCGAGAAAAATTTATATTTAAAGCAAAAGCTTCAGAGAAAAATAAAAAAAGGAAAGAAAAATGAGAAGGTAACCAACCACATGCCTTTTCTTCTCTTCTTTTCCTTCTTTCGTCTTTTTTATTTTTAATATTATCAAATCACAAAGAAGAACATTAAAAATAAAACTGTATTGCCATAGTTTCGACACTTATACAGTACCCGTAACAAAGCAGAAAAGAATAAATAATAAATAAAAAAATATTTAAAAAACTTCATAATCAAGCTGACAGGAAGAGCATTGTGGTGGTGCTGTTCCTGTCGACATGAATTTTAATTTTTTGAATTTATTATTTTATTTTTGCTTTCATAAGAGTACTCTATGAGTGCGAAAACGATGGTAATATAATTTTATTTCCAAAGTTCTTATTTTGTGATTCGATAATATTTAGAATAAAAGAAAAGAAAGAAGAAAAAAAATATAAGGATGGGAATGTGGTTGTTTGCCCTCTCATTTCTCTTTCCTCTTTTAAATTTTTGTCTCAAGTTTTTGTTTTTAATAAGGATTTTTTCAGATTACATTTGTAGCAATTGTTGTTATCATTTATCAGTCACATTCTTAATTACTGGTTTCATTCCAAAAATTTTTAACTAATTCAGATATTAAGAATTTAAAACTCCTTCACTTCGATCTTTCTTTCAGATAAAAGTTTACAGAGCAACTCTCGTGGTCAAACCCCATCCCTTAATTACGCCGAATCTCCTGATGGTAGCCAATCTCCTGGTTGCGCCCCACCTTCATCTCTAGCACGCTTACCACCAAATGAACGACCAAACCAGCGTAAGGGAAAGAGGAGCAGCGCTGACCGTTGTGAAGTCAGTTATGAACATTTTTTAAATTTTTTCTTTTTAAACAAATACTTATCACCTAATTTTGTTAAAGAAAATAACGCACACCGTCCCCAAAATAAGTGCTAAAGCGATTGTTCGCGGGTGATCGAATTTAATTGAATTCTTGAATTGGTTGCATTTTTAACTAAAAAGTTTCATCAAATAGTCAACAGTTAGATTATTAATTACCAGAACTCATCTTCAACTGAGAAATAAATTTTTTAACTTAAATGATAGAGATTCAATAAAAATGAATGTTTAATAAAGCATTCCAACTCTTCCCCAAAAAGTTACATTTTTAAAAAAGCTCAAAATTGATCCCAAGCTGCAGGGCTTTCTCGTGAATATTTTTGAGACTTCTCTTTCAATCTCTAAAACGTATTAATCTGAATAGATTGGTTCGAAATTAACCTTAAAAGCAACAAAAAATAATAGAGTTTTTCACTTAGAAAAGTCATTTAAAATCCAAAAAACTGTAGGGTTTTTGAGAAGTGAGTCAATACCGACTGCAAGTGAGTCACTTTGGACTGATTTAAATTTGAGTGTACTCATCCGTTTGTAAAAAAAATCCAGTTACTTAGTTAATCAAATACTAAATTATTAATCTCAGTAGTGAAATCATCACTGATTCAGATACTAGGAATTAAAAATTAATTTATTCCCATTTCTTCTTCCAGATAAAAATGTGCAGAGCACTTCTCGTGGTCGCAACCGATCTCTTAATTGCGGAACATCTTCCGAGGGCAGCAAAACTCCTGATAGCGCCTCACCTCCAATAGTCTTACCTAAAGTTAAGGACCTGGATCCAGGCACAAGCATCATACGTGATGTCCCATTTACAGAAGGCTTCTACACAAAAAAGAAAAAATGGCGAACTGGTGAGATTTATTCTTACTCCATAACCGTCCGTCAACGTGAAGAGGTGGTAAAGAAGGATAGGGTTGTGGCAGTGTTCCTTGAAAAATACGATGGCTATCTTTACGGATTATGTCATAAAAATTTTGAAGGTAGGCTCACACTAAGGCTTACAACGTTCAAAAAAGCTTCTGAAAATCTCAAACGATTATAGATTTGGAACATTTTTACAAAATCTCGCCAGAAGATGAAGAAGCATACCCTGAATACGAATTGTTCGACAAACCAGAAAGCATATATAGAGACAATATCCAAACTAGTTATTGGGCCCATTTGTTCAGGACCTCCTACTTAGAAGAGGATCGCTCAGTTTAATTTGATACTACGTACACCCATGTAATCTAAAGCACTGATTCCGAAAAGCATAGTAAGAATAGCCGAAATTTTGACTTTTTGACTTTCAACATTAAAAGCTGAAAAAACTCAAAAAATGTTATATTCTCTTTGTTTATTTCAGCGAGCAATAAAAATTTACGAACATCAAAAAACATCTTGGATCTTTTAAAAATACCACGTTTGTTAATCCGAAGCGAAAACTAGACCAATCCCTAACATGTTGTTGTCAGAATCGGCTTCGTTCGTTCGATCGATTCCACAAAGATACAACTATTTATTTCGTTCCGGAACGCAACCACACTTATCCCTTCAGGTTCCAGCACCGACCGACGTCGCACTGTTTCCGAGTTCTTTTCCAGCAGAAATAAAAACCCGGAACCAACATCTTTTTTTCGGAATGAATGGATTCCTATTGTATTGTTAGGGACTGTCTGTGTGATATTACTTGCAACGCACGAAGGTACTAAAGTAACACCATCTCTCTCCCATATCCAAAGATCAAATTTTCAAAAGTTTTCGAACTTCTTAAAAATAGGGTTTCAGGTTAAAAAAAATCTAATATTTTACTCAAATTTTGAGAATTTTAGTGGAATGGTATACGGAAAAAAATCAAAGCAACACTGATTTGCCGCATGCGGAAGCGGAGTGATCCAACACAGAGGGCGCATGCAGTTCGATGTTGGTATGCCAGCGGTTTCAAAGCAGCGTGACACGATGCGCTCTCCAGCTAGTCTCATACTTCCGAACTGCTGGCATACCAGCATCGAACAGCTCTCTCTCTCTCTCTCTCTCTCTCTCTCTCTCTGTTGGATTGCTCTGCTCCCGCATGCAAAAAATCAAAGTTTTCTCGGTACTGATGAATCGTGCGCTCGCTGGCTGAATCTGGCCGTTCTGTTTCTTTACCCAGATTTTTTTCCTTGTTGTTATTTATCAGAGCAGTAAATTTTGAAAATTTTAAGGAATTGTTTACTTACATATTTTTTTGAAAGTCTCAACCAGTTTTTTTTCGATCTTCACCCAGATTTTTTTTCCTAGTTGTTTTTTATTAGAGCAGAAAAAATTTTGGAAATTTTATTGAATAAGTTTATTTCCATATTTTAGTGAAAGTACTAAACAGTTTTTTTTTCGATCCTTAGATTTCAAATTTGTGTTCAAAATTAGAAAGTTCCAATATTTGAACATTTTATTGAGTCGGTAGATTTCTTCTCAGGCCCATTAATAACTAAGCTCTTTCTTTCCAGGCATAAGAATTTCAATTTAAAAGTAAATTTTTAACGAAAGTAGCTAAATTCTTAACACAAAAGGATAAATTTTTAACGCAGCAGTTATATTTTAAACTAGAAACGATAAATTGCTTAAAAAAATACTTAATTTTGATATAAAAAATGTCATTTTTATCCTAAGAAAATTTAGTTGCTACTAAGACAACTTTTTAAACTCATAAGATATATCTTTAAAAAAATAATTTAATTTTCATTCAAAAAAGATTTCAGTTGACTCTCCAACATCAAAATATGGTTTTTAATTAAAAAAAATATTTTTAACAAAATTAGTTGAATTTTTAACCGTAAAACGCAAATATATTGAATTTTTAATCAAGCAGTTTTATTTTTTTTCCAAGAAGAGTACAATTTTTACTATAATAGATACGTTTTTTTAAAAAGATAAATTTTGTAAAAATGAAGTAGATTTTTAATTAAAAAAGATTTCATTGGATTTTTTAATGCCAAAATATGAATTTGAATTAAAAAGTAATCTTTTTATAAAAGTAATTGAACCTTCATGCAAAAGAAAATCGAATTTTTAACGAAGCCGTTACATTTTTACACAAGTTAGACTAATTTTCCAGAAAAATTTTTTATTTAGAATAAAAAACATGCATTATCTTTAACCAAACCGTTGCATTTGGAACAAAGAAAAATGTAATTTTTCTAAAATGGGTCAATTTTGATTTTAAAAAGACAAAAAAAAAAAAAGATTTTTAACTAAAAAGGAAGGACTTTTACCAAATTTGTTGATTTTTTAACCAAATGGTTCACATTCTATATAAGAAAACTGCAATTTCTACTAAAATAGATGAATTTTCAAATTAAAAAGAATAACATTTTTAATCAATATTAAAATATTATTTCCAATGAAAAAGTAAATTTTCATTCCAAAAAGATGAGTTTTGAACAAAGGTGTTGAATTTTAACTTTTTAACAACATGTATGCATCATTAAATTGATTTTTGCATCGTTTTTGAAGAAAAATTGAATGTTCACTAAAATAGATAAATTTTCAAATAAAAAAGACAAGTTAATACAAACTAGTTGAATTTTCACCGAAAAAATATTTCAGTCGATTTTTTAAAACTAAAATATGAATTTTCATTTTAAAGTAATTTTCTACGAAGTTACTTTAATCTTGAACTTAAAGGAGAAAGTTTTAACAAAAAAGTTTATTTTTTAACCGAAAAGGATGGCTTTCTAACGAAATTAAATTTTTTTAATGAAATACTTTCAATTTGTGTCCAAGTTTCCAAGGATAAAAGAAGATATTCAGAAAGAAGAAGAAAGAAATTGTGAAACCGTGGTATCTAAGATACTTTCTTCATTTCTTTTTTTTCGTGAATGTTTGTCCTGCTCCACTTGGATCTGTCAGAAAAAAATGTGTTCCTTGGTACATAAGATACTTAATTTAACAAAGGAATGATGTACAATTTTATCTCGTTTGACATCTTAGGTTATGTTAATACATTTCTTTATAGTTCAGGGGTGACAGCAAAGACCCAAATGTGGAAAACTATCATTTGACCCCCCACTACGCATTCACTGTCTAGTCCTTCGTACGCATAAATTGCCGATTTAAGATCTAAAAAGAAGGAAAGTGGTATTTAGTGCTCTAGACAACTAAGTGATTCTACGCTCATGCGCCAACTGCCCCTTCTCCCTGCAACTGCACATCCTCTGTATCGCGCTTGTTGAAAGTAAAACCCAGAATTCAAACAAAAAATTTCTACGTTTACCATAAAATTTTTCTATTGTAATTTAAAACAAGAAGCAAGAAACTTTTTAATCAGAGTTAGGTAATAATTAATGCAAGTGCAGGGGCATCATTGTTACAACAATTTTTTATTTTTTGTAACTACTTTCTCTTAAAGTAGTTCTGTTAAGCATGATGTAGAAAATTTGAAGAATGTTTCTATTATCTTTTTTATTTCAAAAAATTTATTGACAACAAAGAAACAGCTTCTTCAAAAAATAATTCGCTGCGACATGTATTTATCATTTGTTTATAACTAGGGTTTCATCGAAACGTTTAAACTTTTTTAGGGATTTAAGAGGCGTGTCTACAAAATAAAACTATACTACCAACTTTCATTTATTATTAGTTATTTGCTCAAATAAATATATTTTATATAGACAAGGTATCAAAATATTACAATTTTGTATTCGGATCTATCAAAATTTGAATTTACCGCCAAATTATCTAAATAAAAAAAAATCTAGTTAGCAACACCGCAGTTGTTACTGGTAAAATAGAACATATTTACCAACAATTATTATTTTTATTAAACTTTTTTTCCCGAATCAACACTTTGCTATACACCTTTCATTTACGTTGATTATTAACTCCCCAAAAATTTTCCGCTTTTTTTTAACTTGAATTTTTAAATGTGGGAACAAATGGCAATCTTGGTGCTGGCTTGGTCGGTGGATTTGAGTGTCACATGCCCTTAAAAAAAAATTTTAATTTTAAGATTTTCTATATATTCCAATGGGCCCTGGTATTAATTGACAAAATATATTTCAGGCAAGGAAGTCGACATTTGCTAATAATCAAAATTACTGGAGGATTTTTTATTATACTATTAATGTCGGAAAATGCTTCAAAATAAATTTTAAAAATATATATCCTAAAAAAAGTCATTAAATTTATTTAAAGTATTGTTTTGAAATCAGCCGGAAAAAATTGTAAAGCGCTACCTTTACTTTTTCATAACTTCCTTGATTTTCTAAATTTGGATTAAAATAATATTGTCAATCACAACATTTTCGGGGGTACATAACGAGCATAAAAAATATTATTTGAAAAGTGAATAGAGTAAGGTACAATTGATCAGGTGTTTAAATAATTCTGGTGTTTTCATTTCGAACCAGGTACTTGTAAATTTTCCTTGTTGGTGGTTTCACTAGTCATTGATCAAATTTTTCTAATTCATATTAAGTTAGTACATGAAAAAAACACTTTTATTTGATAAAGAATTAATTTTATAAATTACAATAAATGAGGATAAATAAATTATTTATTATGTATCAAGATTTTTAAAAATACTTGAAACTAATTTCAATTTTCAACACCAGAAATTTTTTATTTAAAAATTACTTTTTTCTGATGATTTAAAAAAAATCATAGATACAGTCCAGCTATTTAGGAGGAATTAGCAATATATTTTTTGAATATATATAATAAATATCAGAAGTTTTAGCGAACAGAATTACTTTTGAAAAAAAAATTTTACGATACTGATACATTTTTATCCAAGGGAAATTAAATGTAACCAAGAAATTGATTTTTTTACTAAAAAAAAAAATTTCGAAATAGAAAATATCTTTTTTTTATAAATGGGAAAGTTACATTTTTAGTCAAGAAATTTATTTTAAATTATAGAAAGCATTTTCCACTAAACAATTAAACTCTTTACCAAAAATATAAGGCCTTAATTAAAAGAAAATAACAATGCCAATCAGACATTTTTTTTACAAAGTATTTAGTTTTTAACTTTCAAACAAAGAGATGAATTTTCAACTAAAAGTATAATTCTTCATAAAAAAGAAGCACCCAAGCAAAGAAAATTTTTTTTAACACAACTGTTAAATTTTCATGAAAAAAATAAATAAAATGTACTTTAACGAATTAATTTTTAAATCAAGCAGATAATATTTCATAAAAACATTGATTTTTCAGTAAAAAAAGATTTCAGTTGACCTTTACGCTCAAAATATTAATTTTTTAACAATGAAATAAGTTTTTGACGATAAGAATTGGATTTTCATTCCAAAGAAAAGAATATTTTTTACCCAAAAAAGATACATTTTTAATAAAACAGTTAAATTCGATACCAAATTGTTGCATTTTTATTTAAGAAAGATAAAATTTCTACTAAGGCAGATAAATTTTGAATAAACAGTTACATGAAAACATGAAAATCTAAATTTGAAACAAAATGTAAACATTGCATGAAATTTATAGTTAAATTTTCATCCAAAAAGTATGACTTTTTAACAAAATAGTTTGATTTTCAACCAAGGAGTTGCATTTTTATCTGTAAAAAGTGAAATTTTTCTTTTAACAAAACAAATTTTTAATAAAAGAAAAAAAATAGTTGAATTTTCACCCAGAAAAGATTTCAGTTTAATTCTCAACTTCAAACTATTAAGTTTAAAGAAATAGTTTATTTTCTACAAAATAGTTTAATTTTAAAAGCTTTCAAAAAGACACGAAGGGATTTGAATTTCAACATTACTCCTCTAGAGTACTAAGTGATTCTACGCACATGCGCCAACTACCCCATCACCCTGCAACTGCACATCCTCTGTATCCTGTATCAAGGTAATTTTGTACTAAATTGTCGGATCTTTAAGCAAAAGTTAATAATTTTTTAAAAATTGTTAAATTTTTAACCGAATAGATGCAAGTTTAAGCGCGCTTATTGCGCGCGACTGTTGTTTCACCCGCTTCACGCTCGGTAATGTATCGCCCTTGGGCCCCGCTTTCAGTCTTTATATATTGTAATTTCGTGATAGTGAATGCTCTTTTGTTAAAGCTTCTTGAGCTTCAACGAACACATTCTCATCACGTATCTCGTGCTTCAAACTCCAATTTGTCCCTCAAATTGTATATCATTTGGATAAATGTATATTATTACAATCATTAATATGCATTCACAATAAACCAGACGTAGTGTTATTGAATCATTTAAAAAATGTGGATAATTTAAAAAAAATGTTGCTATTGAAAATTGTATTGCAACGTCAAACCAACGAAAATTCGAATAATGAGGGGTTTTCGTAATAACCGGTTTTTCGGATTCAGGGGGTCTCAAAACGTGACATTTAACAAAAACCGAGGGGGTCAAACTTCACACAAATCTAATCCCCTTTCCAGATAAGAATGTAAAGAAAAATAGATTTTCAAAAGAAAATAATTGAATTTTTATTCAAAAAGATTTTAATTGACTTTGCAACACAAAAATACGAATTTTAAAGAAAACTAAATCTCCTAAGAAATAGTTTAACTTTCAATAAAACAATTGCATTTTTTACAAGAAAGATACAATATCTCTACTGAAAAAGATAAACAATAGTTTATTACAAATTTTTGGAACAGTTTCCATCCAAAAAATGTTTCAGTTTCAAATTTTTAATGTTATCCCAATAAGACGAATTTGTTACGAAAAACCTGAATTTGAAACAAAAAATTATGTCTTTTTAAAAAACTTGTAACATTTTGAATCAAAAAATAAAATGTATAATTAAAAAGATCATTTTCATGAACCTTGAACAGTGACGTGATTTAAATACGGTCCCTGCATTGTATCTTTTTTAGGATACACCATTTTAAGTGGAAAATACAATTACTTTTCCAAAAATTCATTTTTTAATTGAAAAGTACCTTTCTTGGAAATTTTTATTTTAAATTTAAAAATTATATTTTGTTGTTGAAAATAATGAATTTTGCTTAAGACTCGTCCGTTTTGGTACAAAATTATTCTTCTTGTTTCGAAATTCATTCACAAACTGCTACTTCTTCAGCTTTTAATCAGCTATGTATATTTCGCAAATTTTACTTAGGGCCATACGACGAGTGGGTCTTGTTTCCAGATTTTTTACAGTGCTGACAATTTTTTTATTTTCTAACTTAGTTTCACACGAAGCGCCGCATCGAGTTATGTATTTGCGGTAATGAATAAGAAGCAGTAAGAAAGTTGGTTCAGGTCCTAAATTTTCATGATTATGAAAAAATTTTTTTTATTTGTTTGTTGCTTTATTCTTAATTATTAAAATGTAGTATCAGACCCATCTTTCGCAGTGATTTTTATTTGATGTCCTTAATTTTCAACTCGATGTGGCGCTTGGTGTGAAAATAAGTTACGCAATACAAAAAGTGTCTTTAAGGTAGAAATCTTGTCACGTGACCCACTTGTAACATAGCCTTAAGGAACCTTTTTAGGATAAAACCGATGTTAGAGGATTTTTTAAGTGTACAGGTCTGTTGTGGACGCTTTACATTGTTAGGGTCACAGACTGGACCTGGACTTTAAAAATTTAGAATGTTCGGATCCGAACTTGTAACCTTCAGAATTTAAAAGGTCCGGTTTCGGACCCGGTATCCTGATCGGATTTTGAAGGTGACATCATTCTAAGAAGTAAGGCTGATAGTTCAGATGTTTGAAGTATACCTTCCTCAAGAAACTTGTGCTTATCACTGAAATTTAAGACACCCTGATGGATTTTTAAAGATGGTGTCAATCTGAAAAGCAAATCTAGTAGCATAGCATTTTAGTGCTAAAGGCACCTTTCCTGCAGAGGATGTATTCTAAGTACGTAAAATAATAGATTTATTTCTTAGAAAGACAAGTACACGGAACATTTTTCCAGATACCTTCTGCTTCAAATCAGGTTGCAAATTTCTAATAGAAGATGTATTTTGAACACCATAACATGCAGGCTCACTTCTCAGAACTACGAGACACAGGAGAGCGAGTTAGGGTGCATCAAATTTCATTTCAAAATATCTGCAGTATTAGGGTTTTGAAAGAATATGAATCCAGGAAGATATTTTGTAAATACCTGAACAACCAGAATGGCTTTTTGCAAGGACGATACCTTGGAAAAAAGCCAAGATGCCACACTGCTTTATTTCTGATCAGAACTTGTTAGAATAAAATGTATTTTAAACACCTGAACCACTAGGTTTACTTCCTAGAACTAAAAGACCTTAAAAAATCGTAAGAGTGAATAAAATTTCGGTTCTAAAAGATTCTTTCTGGAGAAAGATGTATTCTAAATACCTGAACTACCAGATTGGCTCCTTGCAAAGATGAGACCTTGGAAAAATAGCCAGGTTGCCTTTTCCTTCAATTCTGATTACAACTTCCTATGATAAAAGGTATTTTGAACACCTGGACCACTAGGTTTACTCCTAGAACTACAAAACTTTGATAAATGTTAGTCTGAATAAAATTTAGTTTTTGAAGTAACCCGGCTGCAGGAAAATTTGTTCTAAATATCTGAACTAACAGATTGGCTTCTTGCAAGGACAAAACCTTGGGAAAATAGCCAGGTTGCTTTTTGCTTCAGTAATGATTACAGCTGCCTAGACGAAAATGTATTTTGAACAGCTAAAGGCTCCTTTCTTCATAAGATGTATTGTAAATACTTGGGATGCAAGGTTTACGTTATAGAGGGACAAGACCTTGGAATAGTTGCCCGGGTGACTCCTAGTTTAGTTATAGAAGATTAGTTTAATTTATTTTTAAATTTAGTTTAGAAGATGTATTCTAAATACCTTGACAACCAGATTTACTTTTTAGAATAGCAAGACCTTCATAAAAATATCAGAGCAGCTTAATTTATTTTCAAAGCAACCTTCAGTTGTGGAATTTTGAAAAGTACTTCCTTCTGACAAAATTTAAGTTCTGTAAATATATTATATATCCTTGACCGAGATTTTATAAAATTTGAAAACATACATCTATAACCTAAATACTCATTTCTAATGAACAAATCTAATTAAAATAATTTGTTTAGTTCCGATTAGCTATTTAATTTCAAACAGATATTGCTGATAATCATTTAGGTCAAAGTATTAAAGTTCATAATTTTTTAAGCAGTTAATATTTTATTACAGATACTTTATCTTAAAATTTTTGAAACAAATTTATCTTGAACAAAAGTATCAGCATCAAAACTTAGAATCATTTAGATCCATTTCTTTTGTCAACTTTATATCTGGAAGTTTTCTTTGTAATAATAGTGACAATATTCTATGCTGACTACGGTCTTTCCTGCTATGGAGTGCCACGATAAAACCCTTCTACTATCTATGATCGGGAAGGGGAAGCCAAAAATTTTCCAAAGTAGTATATAAACAATGACTAAATGCCAGAAAGTTCATTAGCGACGCTGTTTTTAAAATTTTTTGTTTTCCAGTCCTTGCTATGTTTAAACCAAAGTGTTTCCCGAATTGAAAAATAATGAGGACCATGTGTATTGCGGTCTTCAACTTGATAATTCTCTTATATTCTATTGGTAAGTTTAAAATCAATTAATATATTTAAAATTATTCTGGGTGTGCAAGAAAACATACAATTACTTTAATTTAAACTTGATTTATAAAAGAATTGAAAAAAAAACATTTGATAATTGGTGGATTCACTCTCTTTTCTAAACTTTGAATACATTTTCCTTTAGAACAGATAAAATAGATTACTGAATATTTTACTGAAGCATGCTTTTGTTAAATTTTAATTTAATTTTTCAATTTATAAATTCAACTAGTACATTAAGCCTTGCTTCTTTTAGCTCGGTTTTATTCGTATTACCTATATTATTTTATTTAAGATTTTTTTTTGTTATTAAATAAATGTGTCATCTCCGAAAGATTCTATTAGCTTTAGAGTAGAATCCGCATATAGATCTTGCCTAATTAGAACTTTATTTGTTAGGTTATTATTCTAGAAAAAAAATTAATTATTTCAAATCAAAAAAACACTTGAATTTCCCTAAATAGATAAATTTTTATTAAACTCCGTGTTTTCCAAATGCAGGCCTCGAATAAATAAGGAAATGTTTTTTTGTTCTATTTTCACACATTTTTCGTTTGATCTATAAAGATACGAACAGCATGATTTGTACAAGGTGAATTGTTGAGGAAGAGAAATTTGAATTTCATTAATAGTGGTCTCTAAATATTTTATCTTGAAGTTTTTCTAATTGACCCGGAAATACAAATTAACTTTGTTCGCTTATTTTCACACAATATAAATGTTTAATTAACAACTTTGTGCAATAAAAAAATTTCTATTAATATAGTGATATTCAAAATCGTTTTGCTACGATGAATTGGGCCGATTTTTGTTATACAACCCTTAAAGTTAGAAAAAAGAATTTTGTCAGGAATACATGAGTATTTTAACAAATAATTTTTTTTTTAATTGTGCAATTTTAATAGATTCTTTGATTTTTAAACTACTTGGAAATACCAAGAAAATTTTTTAGGCTATAACCTTAACGATAAAAACACAACCCCCTGACACCAGTTAGATATAACTTTTTCAAGAAATAATTTTTTTCAGAATTTTGTAGTTAGGATTCAATTTCTGATTTGTGGGCTTCACACAAATATTTTAACAAATTTTGGACCTACAGCTCTTGAAGCTAGAAAATAGAAACTTTATACCAGTTGGAGAAGATACTGTAACAAAAAATTTATTTGTTAGAATTTGAAAGTTGCACTAGATTATTTCATTTTTGAGCTACTTAAAGAAAGCAAGAGAAATATTTGGCCCAAAATCCTTGAGGCTAAAAAACAACCCCTTCATACCAAGTAAATATAACTTTTTCAGAAAAAATCTTCTTTGAAATTTTCTAGTTCCATTTGAGGCTTTGATTTTTGAGATCCTCTAAAATAATGAAAAAGATTTTTGACCAGAAACCCTTATCATAATTTTTAAAAACAACCCTATAATAACAGGCTGATATACATTTTTAAAAATATAATGTTTTCAGCATTTTACAAATTACATGGTGTCTCTAAAACAAACAAAAAACAGATTTTTGGCATATGACCCTTAGCAAAAGAAAACAACCCTTTTTATAAACAGTCAGCTTCATAATCCTTTATAACTTTGTCAAAAACTAAAGTATTTTAGAATCGTAAAATTGTATTAGTGTTTGATTTTTGGCCTCCATAAAAATACCATGACTAATTTCAGGCATACATCCCTTATGCTAAAAAACAACCCCTTGTTATTAGGCAGTTGTGACTATGTCAAAACATGATGGTTTAAAATTTTACAGTTTAAATTGAGTCTGTGTAGATATGAATTCTATCGCCCTCCCTCTCCTCTCTTCTACTTCCATCAAACACTTTCTCGCCAACTCCCCTCCCTTTCCTTCCGTCAGCTTTGTCTCAAAATTCCAAGCTCTCTTTCCCGCTCTAATACTTAATTTATCCCTTTGCGCTTCTTCTCTCACCATATATCCTGGCGTCCTCCAATC
>JAAAKG020133374.1:0-14182 GCA_010014905.2 Druon quercuslanigerum
TCTTTCTCTTTAAATTTTGAAATTTAATAATCAGGTTTGGATACAGATGAAGATATTCATAAACAATAATAACTTATTTAAAAAATTACTTTTGCTGAATTAAACATTCTATCAAATAATCAAAGAGCATATTATTAATAATAATATAAAATTGTTTAAACAATTATTATTATAAACTTGAATTTATGATTACCTCACTTTAATTGAAAATTGGGCAGAAAGCTAGAGATTTTAGAAAAAACCGCATCTTTCTAGTATTATGCAAATATATTATTATTATTAATAATAATTAATATCGTTAAACAAAATAATTTTCTTGATTCAAATTAATTACATCACGTATTTTAATTGAAAATTTGTCTAAAAGTGCATTTTTTTAAACAACAATGTTTTAGTATCTTCCTAGGATAAATATTATTACCAATGATAATAAATTGTTTAAACAATCAGTCTTGTTCAAAATTGATAAACTATCACTTCCATATAATTGAAAATTGGACAACAAGTGGAACATTTTTGAAAAATCCGCGTCTTTTTAACTCCATTCAAAGATTATGCCAGAAACAATTTGCATAAAAAGAACTGCAAAAAAGTCATAATAACCTCCGAAAACTCGCAAAACCCATTTTTGCATTAATTGTGTTAATGGTTTTAACTTATGGTGTTGTTATTTGAAAAGTGATTTTTTGTTCATATTCTATGGCTAATTGACAAGAGAAATGTTTAGTTTTAACTTGATTGAAATAATATTGAGGATTCTGAATAAGATTGACGAAAACGTCTTTTTTCTCATGGGAAATACGTCTTAAACTTCATGGGCCTTGCGGCACCTTTAAATATAATTTTTCTCAAAAAAAAAAAATTACACATTTTAGGAATGTTTATAAATACTTTTTTTAAATCTTGTCTTTAATTTCACTATTTAAAACTGTTCCAAGAAAATTATTCCTAACTTATTGGCTTAATGGATACCTTTTTTAAAATAAATAAAATAATGTGAGTGATGGTTGGAGTGGAGAAGTACATGAAATTTAGCGAAGCTTTTATAATTTGAAAATTCTCTTTACAAATTATGTTTATGCAATTTTTATGAAATTGTAACTGCTCAAAAAAATTCAAAGAATTCATTTTTCCTTACTAGAATTTTTTGTTATTTTTGGTTAATTATTTGTGATTTCTCTTTTGTTGAAGCTCTTTCGCCTTAAACGAACACATTATCATCACATGTCTAACGAGAAAAGAGGGTTAAAAGCAAACTTTCAGATTTAATTTTAAACCATTTTTTTATTAAATATTTAATCATAGCTTATTTTCTTTGTCGAAAAATTTTATTTGTTTATTTTTATGTCATATTTAACGATTACACGAAGAACTATTTGTTTCATCAAGAAGTTATTCCAAATTCCAAATTCTTGTTTTTTTTTTATTTTAAATTTGTTTTTTACGCAGAAAACAGAAGCTTTGGGCCAAATCAAAAAGTCTTTTTTAACAAATCGGTACATATTTTTTAGGTACACAATTTTTGTTTTATCATATTTTTTTGCATTTTGCATAATTTGACCAAAAGTTTAAATTTTTTGTTTTTTGTTATTTTCTGTGCGATCAAAAAGTGAATCATCCATTTTTTTTAAATTTAAAAAGTTGTTACGATAATCTTTAAGGGGTCTCAAAAAATAACGCTTTTCTTTTTTGGACTTTTTTTCATATAGTCCGTTGTTTATCTTGAATTCTTCATTTTCATTTGTTCTTTTAGATTTTTAAAATTCAATAATTCTGGTAATTTTATTTTTTATTAAACTTATCAATTTATTAAATTGATAAATTTAAGAAACAAAACTGTCCACAAACGGTTAATTTTTTCTAGTTCTTTAAAAATTGAATCAGGTATTTCGTCCCAATATAACAATTTGATTATATTCTCAATATTATCGCTGTTCATGAATACCTAGCGATGACCCCTTTTTCGTTTAAATATATAACTTTTTTTGAATTATTAGTTTTTGTAAATTATTTTTCAAACTAAAAAAGTAACTAATGCGTGTTTGGTTAAAAATTTATCTTCTTTATTTTTAAAAATTCAACTACTTGATAATTTTCTTGGTGACTAATACAGATTTTTGATTGAAAAATCCTTTATTTGCTTAAACATTTAACTGCTTGGTTAAAAATGTATCTATATTGGTAAAAATAATCTTCTTTAGTAGAAAATTCATTTTCATGGTTAAAAATGTAACTATTAGTTTGATTTTTCTTTTAAAAATTAAAAATTCGGTTAAAAACTCATTGATTTTGTTAAATGTTTATCTTTTGTGGTAGAAAATTATTCTTTTTTGTTGAGAATTAATATTTTTGTTAAAAAGTTCAACAGTTTGGTTAAACGATCATTCTTTTTTATGGCAAAGAATTAATCTTTTAGTTAAATATTTATTTCTCTACTTACAAATATCACCATTTTATTACAAATATAGTTTTTCTTTCAATTAAAAAGTATTTTTTCGAATGAAAAATTGACTTATTTTTTGGAAAACTCGTTTTTTTAGTTGGGAATACAACTAATTTGCCAGAAATTAAATTTTTGATTTTGATTAAAATTTTTTTTCTGGTGTAATATTAATATTTTAATGACTTATTCACTTTTTGGTTAATAATTAATTTATTTATATAAAAACTTAACTATGAAGTTGAAGATTATTTTCAAACAAAAATTTGGGTGGCAATTCATGCCTTTCAGTATAAATTAACACGTTTATGTAGCAAATTTATCTTTTGCGTTAAAAATGTATGTCTGATTGAAAATTATTTTTTTTTATTGCAAGTAACTTCTTTTAACTTAAAATTTAATTATTCCATTTTTTGTCTTAATTCACATGTTGGGTTCAAAATTCCACTTTTCGGTTCAAAATTTTTAATTTTTTTTCAAGATTATTAATTTTAGTTTAAAGTTGATATTTTTACCTACAAATTTTACGGTTCTACTTAAAGTTCTTTAAAAAAAATTTTTATACTAAACATGTAGTCATGCCATTTTTGCTAGAAAATTAATCTTTTTCGATTTAAAATTTACTTTTCGTATTTTTTTTGCAGAAAATTTAATTATTTTGTAGAAAATTCATGTTTTTTATATGTAAATTAAACTTCGTGCTCAAAAAGTTAAAATTTAAATTTTTTATTAAAGTTGTTGTTTTCCTAAACCTTTATCTTTTTGTTTTGAGGATTCGTCTATTGGTTAATAATTTTAAGATTTTATTTAAAACAAGTCCTTTTTAAAAACTAACTCTTTTAAACTAAAAATTTAATTTTTTTTTTTGAAAATTCGTATTTTTTATTGTTTGAAAATTCAACTACATGGCTAAAGGGTGAACCAGTTGATCAAAAATAAAAAATTTTTGCTAAAGTTTCATAATTTTAGTTGAAATATCATTCTTAGAGCAAAAAATTTAACGATTTTTTCTTTACTGAAAATAAAGCTATTCCATTTTTTTCTGAAAAAGGAATATTTTTTATGAAAAATTATTATTTTTTATTTAAAAAATTTATGTATTTTTTTTAAGGATTCAACAACTTTGCTGAAAATTGATCTTAAGGGTTTGAATATTTAAAAATTTGCTGGAAAAATAAGTTGCATAGTTGAAAATTCATCAATTTGGTTAAAAATACAACTATTTATTTAAAAAATAAACAAGTTTTTATAAAATTAACTTCATTGCTAAAAATTCATAGTGTTGGGTAGAAATGTTAACAGGTTTTTTGTTAACCTGCTTGCTCTAAGATGCAATTTTTTTATTTTTTATTTAGTAAACTAGTAAGATATATTTATTTTACTGAAAGGATTTGTGTAGCTGGATATTTTATAAAATCCTACAATAATAAACAAATTCAAAAAAATATTAATTTTTTACTGAGGACCTGGCTCTTAGAACATTTATAATTATTTAAAAGCTTCTAAATTCTTTGTTAAAAATCTTCTCATTTAAAATTTTTTTTAAAGCTTTGAACATTTATTTTATGTAAAATTTTCTGTAAAATTTTTAATTTTCAAATTATTATTTAAACTCCTTAAGAATTTCGAAATATCGAAATTTGAAAAACAAATTCCAAAACTATAAGAATTCCTTCAAAATCTTTCAGGCGGACAACTGAAAAAATTGCGAAAAACAAAATTGCCGAATAATAACATTCAGAGAATAATAAAATTTCTTAACTACTCATAATATAACAAAAATCGAAAATTGCGGAATAATAAGATTTTCTAGGGATGACTGAAAAATGATGAAAAATAAGATTAAATAAAAATCGATTTTCGAATAAAATGCTTAGTTGAAAATTCATGACTGTAATTGAAAGAAAAATTTTCAAATTAAAATTTTAGGAAAAAGCTTTAAGATTTAAATGCTAATAAGATCCTTTTAATTTTAAAAAATTAAAAAAAGGTATTCTGGACAACCATACCTTTTTTTTCAATTTTTTTTACAATTTCTTTAGTTAAAAATCCATGACTGTAATTAAAAATTAAAGACATTGTAAAAACAATTGAAAAAAAAATGAAAAGTAAAGTTTTCCAGAATACACTTTTTTATATTTTTAAAATTGAAAGGATCTTATTAGCATCAAAAAGGCTAGCCAATTTTTCATGGTGGAAGATGCTTTTTCTTAAAAATGTAATTTTTAGATTTTTCTCGTAAACCATGAATGATATCGCAAAATAGCAAAAGGCGTAATAACTTTTATTTTGCCATTTTGTCGTTGCTTTTATGAAAAAGTAGAAAATATGATTGTAAGAAAAAAGGATTTTTTAAGTTAACCCTTAAGTAGTAACGCTGGGTCACTCGTGCCTCATCCATTCCCTAAATAATTGTACACAAGTAGTCTACAGGCTCCGACAAGTGCCGTCACTTCAGTTCTTAAACAGCATTCGTAGGAGAGAGTCGAAATTTAAAAAAGGCACGAGTGACCCAGTCTTACCATTAACGTTGTCAAAAAGTATAAGGTAATTGTGGATTGTAATTTGGCCTTATTATCGCTATCGTTTTTTATTTTTTAATAATTTCAGTTTTCAGTTAATTTTGAAAATGTAACGTGCATAGTTATGATTTTTTAAACAAAACGGTGCCTTATTCACGTTTTTATTGGTTTATTTTATTATATTGTTTAAAGAAATGATCCAATCGGCAATATAGTAATTCATACTTATACGAGGATAGTTGATGAGATTTTATGAATTTTGTCTAATTTTGAAGAGCACTTTACAGCACTTTTTAAATGGACAGGCACGAGTGACCCAGCGTTACCATTTGAGGTAGCCGGAAATAACGTTACCATTTAATGGTTACAAAAATCGAATTAAAAAACAACTTCTTAAACAAATTTTTCTTGAAATTTGGAAAAATAGTTATTGCCTAATTTTTTGAACAGAAGAAATGTTCGTGATAAAATTTTAGCATCATACTAATTTCATCAATTTAATTAGGTTTTTCAGTTTAATTAATTTAATTCTTGAGAAACAATCGCGGTATCGTCTTTGCAAACCTTACTTTATACGCGGACATTTACCTACTTCCGAGAAATTTTCTAGATTATTTTTCGAAATTCTCAAACCCTTCCTTTGGAATGTTCCAGAAATTTTCAGAAAATCTTTCATGCTCTCCTTGTTGATAACTCTTTTTTACAAATAAAAAAGTAGAATAAAATTTTTTAACTTTAATTCTCGACAGTTAGACTGAGCCCAAGAAAAATAAAATTTAAAAAACTAAACGGAAAATTTCTAGAACTTTTTAAGTAGTTGAAGACTATCCTTATTGTTGTAATGTTTGAAGATTGTAAAGCTTCTTTAAACTTTTTATAGTTAATTATAGCAGGGGTCTAAGTTAGCTTTTGTGGCTACAATAAACATTATTATTCCATGCATTTACTAATTACGTAACATTTTATTGCATGTACGTATCGTGTTTGAAAACAGTGACTAAACCGTCGTAACCTTGGTTTTTATTATTATTTATAAATGGTATTGACGCTGTATGTTGTCTAAATTTTTTAATAATTTAGTGAGACGCTTGCAATTAAGAATGTACGCAAAAAAATCTTCTAGGTTAATCGAAAAATTTTGCTACGGACACCTAATTTCGATTAACCAAAACCTGGAAAATGTACATATTTTTTATGTTTATAAATTTAAATTTCCTAAAAGCACTGAGAAATCTATCAAATTAATGAGTACAACTTTTCTTTATGTCAAAAATAATCAAGAACGTTTTTCATTCTTTTAAAAAATAACAATTTTCTTGCACACAAACTTTTGAAGATTTTTTATTAAAAATTGGGTATAGAAATATTTGCAAACCCATTATTTTTTTATAATTTAAAAGCAAAAATATAAATTTAAGTGGCTGTTTTCAGTTTGTTATTTTCAATTTTCTCGAATTTCGTAAATCGAAATTATCCAAATGAGGAACTTTGAATGTAAAAATTAATTTCTAAAAGATAAAATTTAAACTATTATTGATATTTTTATTAGACACGACAACAATTCTGTTCTTAACTTTCAAACAAATGTTTAAAAAATGCCAAGAGATTTCTATTCATTTATCCTTGAGCACATTATCTTACAATATCTGCATTTGTCAATTATTTAGATTATAAACCGTCAATTTAGAAAATAAAAATTTCTAATTAAGGAATTTAAATTGATGATACAATTCACTTCGCATGTTTCAAATTATTCGCATATCAAACCAATTTTGGAAATAATTTAGGTTTTCTTTCAAAAGATTAATTTTAAGCTTTAAATATAAAAAAATATGCGAAAAAGTATTTTCGAACTTTGAAGAGCAATTTAAAATATAAAAAGATTAATAAAGAAATTAATTATTTAAAAAGATTTCTAAAAATTTCATAACAAAATGCAGCTTTCTGATGATTTGGTATTAAATTTGGAAGCGTTTTTAGGATTCTAAAAGGCGAGATTTTTTTTTTAATTACTTGGAGTATTTTTAATGATTTTTTTTATTAAAGCCTAAAGTCGCATTAACTACAAGGTCATTAGCGATCACAATTACAGCAAATATTACAAAGAAGTGTACATTGAAAATTCGTTCAAATTAATGAGGTTGATATTTCAGTAGGTTTGTATAATATTGACAAAATCATATTTGATTTAAAATACCTATTTCATTAAGAAAACCTAGTACTTGTTGAAATGAATTTGGAGCCGTAAGCATTATTTTGAGATTGACCGGTAGGCGATATAGTCTTCTTTCATTTAATTAATTTGGGCAGTGTACCAACACATGTTTTATGGAGAGGATCACATCACAATTATCACACTTTTTAAGATCACGTTTTGAATTTAAATTAAAATGCGTTAGGTGGGTGTGACCAATGCTGAGTCTAGTTGAAACGATTTGATCTTTTCGACTGTCTAGGAGAATGTTGTTTTCTTCAAAGAAATCACTTTTAATTTCATGGAGGTTGGTGGCTGGTGATGATTTCCAAGTGTTGTTCCAGATCATATTGGAGGTAAGAGTTGATGAGCTTTTGTAGATCATAAGACTCTTTATTCCTATGTGCGTAGGAATCCAAAAAATGACGATTTTCTTTTCTAGAAAATGAAGTTTAGCCAAGGTCCAAGCTTGGGTTATGCAGTGAAATTTGATGAAATTCTTTATAGCTAAGATGGCACTCAGGGAGTCTAAAAGGATTATAAATGTTTGTCCTTTGATTTTTCTCTAAGCCATCGCTGTAAATTTGGATATATATTCAGAAATGTTTTTAATAAGATTTTTAAATTTGTCTTCGTATTCGATTGCTTCAGTTTGTTTTTTAGGTAGTTCCCGGAGAGTCAAGACAATTTTCGGTAGCGGGATTTCCCACGGTGGATATATATGAGGTCTTCTTTGTGCGACTGCATGGTTTTAGATATTTCACACGTTCCTCGTATTTATTGTGGTGAATTCTCTTAAAGATATTTTTGTAAGCCGGGTTATGTGGCGTAGAAGCCAGTTTTGTAGCGTGTGATAGCGTTAGTTTTTTTCTTTTGATAAACAAGGGAGGCTCACCGGCTTCGCAGAGAATGCTCTTAGTTGGACTGGAACAGAAGGCTCCTAATGCCAATTTAAGTCCTGCATTATTTATAGGTTATAGTTTAATAAGAGATTAGGTTTTGCCGAGTTGTAAACAACAGATCCGTAGTCCATTTTAGACCTTATAAGAGCGTTGAATATCCTGATAAGGAATTTTTGGTCAGCTCCCCAGTTTCTTTTACCTAGTGTTTTAAGGATGTTTAGTCTACGCTTGCAGTCATTTTTAAGTTAATTGATGTAGGGTGCCCATGTGAGGTTCTTGTCAAAAATTAGACCTAAGATTATGGTGGTATTAGTGATTAATAGATCATTGCTATTGAGGTAGAGTACTGGGTTCATGAGCTTGGACTTGCTTCTGGAGAAAAGAATGCCTTGGTCTTCGTAGTCGAGAATTTGAAACCGGTAATGTCGACCCAATTTTGAAGAGAATTTAGACATTTTTGCATTAATTCTTCAGAGGTTTGGAGGTTTTCACATTTACAGTATATCGTGACGTCATCTGCGAATTTGCTGTTTTTAACTGGTTTAGATATCTTTTCAGTGACGTCTTTAAATGTCCCCAAAAATAATGTAACGCTGAGGACCGATCCCTGAGGAACTGCATTTTCTAGGTCAACTTTTTTGGACAGCTGACCATTAACTCTTACCTAGATATATCTGTGTAAGAGAAAGTTGTGTATAAATGTTAGCATGGCAGCCCATACTTTGTTGTTAGAAAGGATCTGTATTATACGTTTTCGCCAGGCCATTTCGTACGCCTTTCTAACAACTTAGGAAACTGTAAGGAGATGTTGGTTGCTGAAGCCACTCTGGTTTCTATCAAAAAACTTCTCTTTTTCAAGGAACCACCTGAGTCTTTAATTTACTATCTTCTCCATTAATTTACACATAGTGCAGGTCAGAGCGATAGGTCTATAGCTAGTAGGTTGACGTCTGTCTTTCCCCGGTTTTTAAATAGGCACGATTACAGCTTTTCTCCATTTTTCAGGAAAAACTCCTTTCTTTTATATGCAACTAAATCTCTTGAGGAGATAGTCTTGGACTAGTGTTTTTACATTGACTAAGTGTACATCTGAGTTGAGTAATTGTGATTGGAGAATTTATAGGCGAAATATCGTGCGCGTTAAATCTGATTTCCTGATCAATGTTTTCCGTTTTGAATTCTAGAAACTTCTGATTGTAGTTTGAGTCACTGAAGTTATTTGCAAAGCAATCCACAATTTCGTTTGACATTTCAATGGGGTCAGAGAGTATAGAGTTTTTACCTTTTATCAACGAGAATAGGGTAAGAGCAGTTGATGTACCTTGAAATTTATTTATTTTTCTCCAAGATGAAGCACTAGGAGCATGGTAATTCAGGAAGGAGTTGCTAAGCTTGTTTGTTCTACGTGACAAGGACCTGGGTTTTTTATATTCTATTTTGTTTTCGGTGGTCTTATGTTTTTTAAAGACATTTACTAGTATACATTTAGTAGACATTTTGAAAGTAGTCACTATTGTAGAGACTTTCTAGTACTTTCCACTTTAATCGGTGACCTAAGGAAGCTCTGCAAATTAAAAGGTCGAAAAAACTGAAGGATCTGTTGGCAATATTGAAGTATGTTGGGTAAGTGTTATTTAGAAGCATTATGTTTGAATCACTTAAAAAATTGCCGATTATTTTTTCTCTTTGGTCGGTACGCTTAGAAACCCAAAAGGGTATTATGGCTGTTAAAATCACCAAGTATAACAAAAGGTTTAGGCAATTGGTGTATTAAATTTTGTAGGTCTTCAATTCACAGTTCAAAACAATTTAGAATGTAAATATTGCATACACATAACTTGGTCACAGAGATTATTTGGACTGCTACAGCTTCTAAGTTTGTTTGCAAGTCAGTTTTGTCGAAGGGTATCTCCCTTTTTATGTATGTTGCGACTCCACCGCTGGCATGATCCGCCATGGTTTGATTTTTAAAAACAGGAAAATAGTTTTTTATCTTAGCAGAAGAGTTTCCCTCAAGATTCGTTTCCTGCAGGCAGATTATAATCTGCCTATAGGTGGGTTGCAGCCATTGAGCAGTAATTGAAGGAATTCAAAGCGGGTATTAAATCCATTTATGTTCCATTGGATGATTATAAGGGCCATATTATATAAAAGAGCTATAATATTTGGCTTTATCTGTATGTGCGATAAGCTTTATGTATTCGGGGTATAGTTTTAATTCTCAAGCCTATTAGTTTCGTTTGTTTCAGAGTCACTGGTTTCTAAATCTTCTTGAGAGGTAACTTTTTTCTGGACTTCAATTGACTTTTTTAGTTTGTTGCATAATCTTGTGTGCTTGTTTTTAGGACTTCTCTTATTTAGGTGAGGATACAGGTCCTTCATCATGGAAAAAGAGGCTTCAGTTGGTCACAATAATCATTTGCCATCAAGGCAGGGTTTGGTACGCCTGTAGCGTTTTCAAAAAAGCTTTTGTATTGTAAGTAGTCTAGCACATATTTGTCCTTAGAATTTTCTCTTATGTCCTTGATTGGCTCTGCGCTTAGGTCAGTGGCTTTTCCTGATTGGGATGGTGTAATTTTAGTTTTCTTGCTTTTTCTTTTTAATTTCTTATCTACTGTAGTTCAATCTTCTTTATTATTAGTGTTGCCTACATGAGTATTTATAGGAGTTTCTTTAATCTTATATGTTGATATGGAAGAGGTAGTATCCGAGTGGGGGCGTTTTGCTTCAGCGAAAACGGTGTCCATGAGCTTACCTTTTGGAGTTGGGAGATCAGGGAAGGCCGGTTTTCCCGATATTGGGTTTGCTGTGTCTATTATTTGCTTTTTGCTGTTAGGGATGCATCCATGTAAGGAATTTCTCCTTGGGGGTGTTTTGAACAGAGCTTAGCAATGCGGCCAACTTGTTTGAATAAAAATCATTTTAGGTTATCTCTTGAGAGATATATCCAGTATGAGGTTTCATCAAAATTGATTTGAAGAGACTCAGGAACATTTGCTTCATCATCCGGATGGATGTAGATTTGTCTTCGGAAACTAAGAATGTGGAAGTATCCCTGATCTTACATCCCTGCTCTCATGTAGGTTAGCGATGAGTTTACTCTGATGTTGAGTTTATCAAGAGCCTCAGCGATAATAAAGTGGGGAATAACTGGACACACGTTAGGGGGGGATGAGCCTTTTAAATTTCGTTAATAATAGTGGTAGTTCCAATGTGTTTTCCTTTATTGTGATACTTGTGTACTTTCCGACAAGGCCATCTCCCGTTTGTTTACTATCGAAATATAGGCCAACTCTACACCGTTTGATATTCTAGAGGCAAATCTGATCTTTCTAAAGTCTACCAATTTTCCTACTACATGGGTGTATTCATCAATGGTGATATCCGGTAAAATTTTAAAGCAATTTTAGGAATAATTGAAATTTCTGTAGATCCTCGATATCTGTTAAACTGATTCGGGTTTTTCACCAAATGTTGCGATATTCCGTAAAATGACAAACTTTCTACAAATTTTCTAGATAAATTTTTGGCATATATGGAATCTACAAAAATATTTTGGAACTTTTTCAGAAAATTTAGGATTATATTAATTTTAGAAATATTTTTGGTAAAATTTATTTAGAAATATTGAAAAAATGCTCTTTTTTAAATAATAAAAATTTATTAGTAAATTGAATGCAGATCACCATTTCACAACATTCGAATCATTTAAAAACTTATGTAATTGAAATAGGGATGTTTCAATATAAATAAACTGTTATTATGTGAATTATATCCAATATTCAATTACTAATAAATTACTTATATCCCATATTCAACTTTCGAATAAATAATTAATTTATATCACCTAAGTTTAATTTAATATCTACTTTCAAATCTAAAATTTCATTTTTTTAATTTTGATTTATTAATACAATTTTAAACTAATTATAATATTTATTATTATATAATAATAAATTTAAAAACATTAAACAATCATTTTTATTGAATCATTATAATTATTTTTAAATTATATTTTCTTTAAATTTGAAACAGCATTTCTATATATGTAATTTATTCATAATATTTAAAACTAATTTCTTAAAGTTCAAGTTATTTACTTATAATTTTAAAAAATGAATTTTGATACTCATTTCACTTTACAAGCACTACATCAAAATTATTTAAAAATTATCTAATTAAAATAATATAATTGTAAATATGAATTAACTTTTATTATGAAAATTGTTTTTTTTATTGTATTATATAACCTTTGAGTAAATAATTAATTTATGTTACGTAAATTTAAGCAACTAAGTGTGAATCTTACTCACTTTAACATTTAGAAATAATTAGTCACATAATAATCAATTGACCATGACACAAAAAATAAACATTTAAATATAATTTGTTCATAAAACATTTAAATAACTTTTAATACTCTAGTACTTATTTTTGTAAAAAAAATGAACCAGATTCAAATAGGATTTTCAAATTTGAACTTAGATACTCATTTCAAAACATTTTCCATATTTCGAAAAACTGTACATTTGTGATAGAAACAGGCTAAATATAATAAAATGGAATTCTGTCATTATGTGATTTAATTTTTGTAGAAAAAATAATCCTTGAAAAAAAAAATATTTTGTGAATAGTTAATTAATCAGTTTATAACATAAAAACAAATAAACACTTATTTCCATTGAAAATTAAAATAACTCGTGACTTATATTTTTCTGAAAATTTAAAGTATTAACCATCTTTTAAACTAATTACATGCACACCTGAAAAATATTTACAAACAATTTTTAAAATTGAATTCAGCGAATTTTGTCAGAACATCGGAAAAATTTAAAAAAAAATGATCAGATTTTAGTTCACTTTATTTTTTATGAGAAAAAATTGACGTATTACGCATAATAATAATTAATTACAAAATAACTACTGATATTGAATGTAAAAGCAAAAAAACACAGAAATAATGATCGGCGATCGATATATATATATATATCGGAATGGTTTTGTTTCCTCTAGAATCAAACCGAAAGGCCTATGACAAAGCCAGCGAACGCGTCCTCGGGTTGCGGATAAAGGGTCCCTGTACCAAGGGTTTCTGCTGAATATGGCTACAAAAAATTATTAGGCGGTCGCGGTCATCTGTCCAGGGGTGGTCCCGAAGGAATTAACCCCCAAGCGGAGGTGTGAAAACCGTGCCGAAAGCTAAATAGCACCTGGGTGAGGTGTCTAGAACGGTAAATCTGACATACCGGGCGACCTCTCAGAGTACGAAGCCTTATCCTTGTATGCGGGGCTCTACAAGGATGAACAAACCCTTTTCCCTAGCTTCTCGTAGGAACAACAATGATAACACCAAACATAGTTGTAGTAAGTTCGGTTCAAAACAATAGTACGCGCAGGGCTCCCGACAATGGGTCGCGCAACAATGCCGACCACTCTAGAGTTGGGGGAGCCAATGAAGATGGAGTCAATGCGGTGACCCGGCAAAGTCTTGGGGCTTTTAGGTGGACGGAGCGACAAAATCACGACTTGCTAGAATGCTACGAAGCGAGTGTAACCCCTGAACGAGAGACTTTTCGCGTCAACGTCTGCGAAACCATGCTGAAGTACTCCAAAAAAGGGGCTATGCTAGTGCCAGAACAAGCCAGAAGCAAAAAAAGATAGGTGACAAGACCAAGCATGGGCAGGCATCCGACAGAGGATAACCAATGCTTTATGACCCGGAGAAACACTAACGCTCAGGTTTCTCCCAAGCCAAAAGATCTGCCGAAAATAGATGAAGAGCTTCGTGGACCATTTTTCGAAGAATCCGACCTCTGGACCATCGATTGTTGTGTGTATAATGCAGCGAGAGCTTTGGCTGATGCGAATCCTAAAACAAAACCAACGGTTGATCATAAGACCAAAAGACGAATGCATGAACTTGCCATAAAGATAGGCTGGGCTAGACAGTACGCGTCCAGAATTCAGTGTGTGATCGACTATATAACATCTGGCAGGCATTTTACCGCCAAAGTTCGCAAGTTCGCGCGCGAACTCCGAATCCGTTCTCACACACTTAACAAGTCAAAGCTGCTGACCATCAGGCAGCATATTGTTTAGAGAATACGGATACTATCTGACGCTA
>JAAAKG020133375.1:0-37080 GCA_010014905.2 Druon quercuslanigerum
CCGATGTGCATACTCGGCACCAATTTCCTGAGTAGGGCAAATTAAAAAGATCGATAGATCCGAAAAATTCATAATTAAGTTATGAAAGAAGCAATCGAGACATAAATATTAAAAGTAAAGTAATAAATTTAAGGGGCTAATTGGGAAATACATCTCTGAGTACTGGTACCACGTAACGTTAGAAGATATAAATAAAAACAAATGTTACAGGGTTGAATGTGAATCTTTTGTATCTTTTTGATAAAGGCAAAAGAGTTCTGGACATGAGTCACAAATTTTCCTGCGAAAAGGTTCAGTTTATTGGCAAGGAAGTGTGCTAGCTTGTAAGTAGGTGAGTTTATTGCGCTAACGATCGGCGTGAGTAGAATGTTGTATCTGTGAATTTTTGGGAGTTCGTAAAGTCTTAGAGAGATAGGATTAGTAGATATTAATTTATATATTGTTTCTCTGTCAAGTTCAGGATTTTCAGAACTATTTTTACTGAGGATTGTTTTTGTGGGGTCCTTTTTAAGTTTTTTTAATGTTTCGTCAGTTAGAACGCTTATGATTTTGTTGTTATAGTTTTCTTTATTCATTATTACTGTTTTGATACCTTTATCTGCAAAGAATATTATAATTTCTTTATTCCGATTGAGTTTAAGCAAGGCATTTGGGCTTGGCGTGAAATGTTGGCCGTCCTACGTCGTAGGTCATTCGCTTTTTCAGGTGGAAGGGTATAGATTGTGGATTCCAAATTATTGATGATTTCTTCTTTCGGGATTTTGAACAGAGCTACTACAAAATTGTGACCTTTAGATAAGACTGAAATTATTTTATTGCTAAGAGGATGGTAAGAGATGTTTTTTACGATTAAAATCCGAAATATCTCTTTTATCAAATTAAGCTTACTTATTTTATCACCTTATTATTTATTCTTTATTACACATTAATTGTTCTCTGCAGTTTTATATGATTTAAAAAACGTTCACTTTTACTCATTTTTTGTTACATACTTAGGTTAAAGCGAATTGTTCAATTAAATCTGTAGATCTTTTTTCGATAAACAGTTTTTTGTTTAAATATTTTATCTCATGATGTACAGTTTTTCCGAGAAACGAAATTACATACCTTAGCCGGAAAACGGAAATTTAGATTTTTCTAAAAAGAATTTCGGTGAATAAATTATAACCGGTGGTCAGAAAAGGCTGGCTAACGAAATCATCCGTCCTCCTTAGGCATAAAAAACTGTGCCAAAGGAAAATCCAATCGTCTAATTTCTTCGACAGTTGGCGTGTTACAAGACAGCGACTGTAGACGGATGTCGAAATAAAAACCATTACTCAGTTTTAATATAAAACCAATAGATTCGGCTTAAGATTAAATTTTCATCATTATAATGATCATAATAAGATGTTTAAAATGATGCCCTTATCTGCGAAGGGCAATCTTGGCACTCATAACTTCTTTATCACATATGTATGTGAGATAAGAGCTACTTATTAATATATTTGTACTCTGATGATACAATGGCATATTCTTTAGATTTACAAGCTAAACAAATTATTCACTTAACTACTACTCAGTATTTTTTCGACTTCTGCGAAAATGAGAGTGGTCTCTATTTTTGTTCTCACTTTTGCACTCTTCTTCAATTCTTTTGGTAAATATAATTATTTATTATGCATATTGATAGTTTTTTTATATTTTATATAATATGCGCATGGAAACGGCTATCTCTTAAGGCTTTGGAGTGAACCTAAAGTCCTGTTTTAAATAAAATATTTTCAGGCTGTTATCTTCAATGCACTACAAACGTTTCTAGAATCCTAACTGTGGTTCTATATTAGTACCACTTTAGACAATATTTTCTGTACCTTATTGTAGTACCTAGAATTATTCGATGAACTACTAGTCAGTATCTTTTCGTATTTACTTTTGCACTTATCGTTACTTCTTTTGGTAAATGTCATACAATAGCCTCTCGTATATTATCATTTTGAAAACTAGAGACTTATCTCTTTACGCTATCATATTTTGTGTGCCTTTTTTGAGTGAAGTAACTTCAGGTTGTTATCTTCAATGCACTACAAACTTTTCGAAGATAAATAATGCCTTATTTTTGCACTGCTGGAAGTAAAAAAATATTGCATTTAGATACACGTGGCCATTCCATCACAGAAATAAATATTTTAAAATTTTATTTAATGTAAAAATTTCTCCTGTTCAAGTTTAAATGCTACAAGCGAATGTTTGTCTTACGATGGAATAAAAGCTGTTGTTTGCTATGGTTTTATCAGCAATGCCACATCCGCAAATCATAAGTAAATTCGAACTAAAACGAATATTTCGCAAATGACAACAAAGAACTTGGCAGAAAAACAAATATCGCTTATTTTTGAGAAAAAAAAACGAAATATAGAAATCAAATTAAGTTTGAGATTGCAGAATTAAAAAGATTTCTAATTTGATAAATAAACTGCATTTTTATTGTATTTCAGCATACAAATATGTTTAAATATTAATAACTGAAAATGAATCCTGATGCAAAAATGTATTTCAAATTTTAATTTACATTTCTACGTTTATTTTGAATTGATTTCTGGCCACAGTACCAAAATGCAAATTCTCCCGTATTTTTCATTTTTAGGATATGTTAGTTTCATTGCTTTAACCACTAAAGGATGTTCAATTATTCATAACTTTTTACTGAGCCCATTAGTATAATAAAAAATCTCTCATAGTTTGTCGAATATACCCCCTCGCACCACCTAGTAAGTGTGTAGGGGTGTGCGTAAAGGAATAGCGAAGAAGGGAAAAGAAAAATGTAAACCCTTAGGGGACATATTAGAAGCTTCCATTCCAACAATCGCTCGTTAATCGCGCACATAAAATTCAATATAGGAAAAGGAAAGAAAACGGTTCTGATTCCCTTCTGTATTTTTCTTGTGGTTAACCAAGCGGGCTAATACATTTTATTCGCGTAGGCTATTTACCCACTCTATTCTTTTCAGAATGCGAATGTTGTAATCCTATAAATAATCGCTAAACCGGGATATGACGCGTTGCGACTCACGGGTGGAATAATGCCGTTCGAACTTTTTGACGTATTCTTAATCTCGGTGTACGAACGGCGGGAAGTCTTTTTTGATCTACCTCGTGCCAGGTTGCTCAGGTTGCAAAGTAATAACTGATTTCAGCACTCTACACACCGACTAATTTTCAAATGATTTTATAATTTCAGGTTCAAAACAATAATATCATGATTCTTAGCATTGATAAAAGATGCATAAAGTAAAATCCCAACGACTAAACCAACCCTAGAACCAAAATGTCCCAAACTGGCCCAAAATGGCAAAAATTCTAATTAATCTGCATTTTCGCGCTCTCTATTTCGCGATGAGCAAAGTAAAATCTCCAACAATTAGACCTTTTCTTGAGTCAAATTGATCCAAAATGATAAAAAATGTTGTGAAATAATACAACATGCAAATTAGTATATATTATGGTGTATTTTATTTGTCAACTAATAAAAAATCAATTAATTCTACTTCTTATCGTGTAATTATATAACAATAGTTTGCATTAGGAATATCAAATTGATTAATTCAATTTATAGTTATTAATTTATTTTGATATATTCAAATATCTGTAATGCTTAGATGACTTATTAAGGGATTAGAAGAAACAAGTAAATGGCTTGCCTAAATTCCTTGTTGTTTGCTTCTTGTAGCTCTTCAGATAATTTTCCTGTTGGTGTTCTTACGTGTTTTATAATTTCAGCTCCGCGAAGCAATATTTTGTGAATATTAGGTGGAAATTTATACCATGAATATCTTTTCATGCATAAATTCCTAGTTTTTAGACAATACTTTCTAATTTCCTTCACATTAGTCTGAGAACTACAAGAGAGAACTTGCAGTATATTACTGAATTGCTCAGTAAGCGTTTTATCAATACCGATTCCTTTCGACACAGCTTCTGATTTACAAAAAAAATCTCGATTTCGCAAAATAGGCAGCGCGAAAATGTAGATTAATTAGCATTTTGGGCCAGTTTGGAACATTTGGGGTCTGGATTGGGCCCAATTGTTGGGATTTTACTTTATATATCTTTCATTAATGCTAAAAATCAGTATACTTTTGTTTTCACCCTGAAATTATAAAATAATTCGAAAATTAGTCGGTGTGTAGAGTGGCGAATTCAGTACTAAAAAAAATTCAGTACGCAAAATTTCCGACAAAAGTTGATTTTTTTCCTACTGTGCGACGATTCGTAGTTAGAGTGATGGAGGCGGCTATCAGATTTTATGACAGAGTATTCGAAGAACCTTCGAGGCTGGAACCTCGAAGATTAAATTTTTAACTTAATTTTAAGTATTTATTATTTACAACCTTTGTTTAAGCACTGAAAACTAGGTATTTGATGATGCGTTGAATTGATGAGTTCATAGCGCATAGCTTGCTTATGTGCAAGAAAAAAACCCTCTTATGGTAAGAATATAGAGAGCAAGAAGGAAAGAGGATAACTTGTGAATTACTCGGCAGCTAATTTATATGCTCGAAATAGACGGCTATATTTCAGAACATCCGCGATAGAGAGGTAGTGCGCGATGCTCACGTTCGAAAAATTGTGAGGGGACTCCCAAATTCAGGGAAGGATTAGGATTTTGGAAGCCGAGAAGTGGGTAAAGTCAATAATGTTAAACAAATGGTATATAAATAAACGACGCTTTAATCAAACCACGTATAATATTCGGTGGGAGCTGCTAGCCTACGAACGCTGGTAATTCTCGCAGGGTATCCCTGCATACATTCTCTCAATTCACTTACATATCTTGCTTCCTCAATCCACTCATACATCATTGAGTGGATTGCAAAAGGAAAACTAAATTTCAAGTGCCTGCAACAGGAAAATATGTAATTCAATGGAGAATAATTTTGATTTTTAATTGGAATTATTCTCCGAAGTAGTCGCCTTCCTCATTCGACAAGGTGGCTCGTTTCTGGTCCTCGAGAGCTTGGTTGGGTTTTCTAGTAATGAGTCGTGCCGAAATCGGATTGGATTGGATTTAAATATATTGGAGTGAAATGTAGTCGATTTTATTGGTTGCGATTGTATTGAAATGAATTGGATTGAGATGGATTAAATTGGGTTGGAGAGAAGTGAAGTGCATTGGACTGAAATGGATTGCAATAGATTCTACTGAAATAAACTTTGATTAGACACTTTGCTTTGTGTGAATTGTATTATAAATAACTATTTTGTAGTTGAAAAATACAGAACGGATAGTAAAAAACCGTATTTACAATACAATGCCGCGCTGAGCTTACTGTTAAGATAATTAAAAAAATTAAAAAAATGGTAGCACTTTTGTCTGTCTTGCAACTTAATTTGAAAATACAGAGGGTGCGTTGGGTAGTTACATTTAAAATAAAAAGTTTCTGCCACTTTAAAAGTAATTCTGACAATTTCAAAATTTTGATGTGATTAAGGTATAATTGTTTAGATTTAAAAGAAGTCAGTATAAATAAATTATGTATTAAACTTTAACATCAATAGTTTACCATCATACTTATGCCTCCATAACCCTGGTATCTTCTTTCGACATCCTGAATTCTTGGTGAAATCTCTCACCCTGATCCTCGCTGAAATCCCCTAAATTTTTCCGAAAGTCATCAATCGCTGAAAGTTTGCATTACCGCTTGCTCCTTATTTACCATTCTTTTTAAATTCCTTATCCTGCAACTATTCTCTTATCTGTGGGTCATCAACGACTCCTTCATTAACCTTACCTTCAGAAAGTTTTGGAAACTTCTCAAAGATATACATAAAGGCATCACTTCCTTATTGTACAGGGATAAGACTTTCCTGTTTAATACTCATAGTACTTGGTGTTAAATTTAGTCTAAGTGGCTAGTCTTAATTTTAAATTTTAGAAGACGATAGCAAACTTCAAAACAGCGAAATTCAAACGTAAATTTAGCAAAGTAAAGTTTTTTAAAGACAGCTATAAAAAAGAGAGTAGAAGAAAATGTAAAACGTAGACTGTAACTTAATAATCTTTTTGATGTCAACAAGAATTTTGTGAAACATATTTTCCACATCCACTAGATACACGTATCGATGCTCAAATAAGCAAAAGATTCGTAATGGAACATTTCATTTTTTTCCGGTAATCGACGTAATGTTCTTGTGAGCACAATTCTAGCTCTTTCGAAAGAATTACCGATATTAATCGAAGGCCCATGTTTAAACGATAGGCAGACCATGTAACGCGCAGAATCCAGGCTGTTAAGGGTAGAAATAAATTGTTGTTCACACGAGAGTTCTTCTTTATTTAAAGGTATTTTAATTGGGATTTCTTCCAACACCGAAAAACGAGCTAAATCCTCATGAAGCACTTCAGATAACACGTCATGGTGAACTAAAAAGCAAGAAACAATAGGTGACTTTTGATTTGAAACTGGACCAGAATGTATCCAACAAAAATGGTTGCGTGTACATTCAGGATGCCTAAAATACCTTCTTGTAATCCTGGAAATTAAAAGGATCCAAATTTGTCTGCACCTAAAATAAAATTAATAATACTAATAAGTACAAGTATAAAACTTTACAACCGTCTTCTTTTGGAACAAATTTAAAATAAGATAATTTTCTATCTAAGAAGCTTTCTGAACCACCAACTCCATAAACAAGAGCATTAATTCTATCATAACTCGGACTCAAGATTCGACCATTATCAGTCTGAACTTCTAGCAGGACCGTAAATCAAAAAGTGTAATCCCCGATAGATTTGGAAAAGTATTTTAAAAATGTGCAGATGTGATTTCATTGTTTAAATAGACATGATTCGCTTGAAATGTCGCTATCTCACTCCTACCTGAGCTACAAAAAGATTGTCATTTCACTGACATTTGGCAAATTTTCGTTTACGAATATAGGAATCTGGCTTCTGCCCTGGAATTAAAGTGTTATAGGAACATTGGTTTGGTTGTGCTATTTCGTGACGCTTATCAATCGACTGTGCCCCAAATAATGAACATCTAATAGAGGATGATTTTCTTTGCACAATAGGCCCTTAGAATTGGCAGAGGCAGCATTACTCCGCACCAACGATGACTTCGTATTTTTAGATTTATCTGCGGCTACACAATACACAATACACAAAATACAAAATAGTATATCAGTAGAAATCAACGCTCCTTGTTTTTCAAATCTGTTTAATAGGACATTTCAACAAGTAATGTATCATCAAGTAATGTAGTCTAGTCCGTGACACAATCTTAGGGAGCTTGAAAGGTAATGATTCATGTTTAGAGCTTGATTTAAACTTTCATTTAAGTAAGGTTCCGGTGTTAAGAAATCAATCTTCAGGAAATCATGCGTACTAATATATGCATTTTCAATTAATAATAATTTATATTTAGTAAAATTCTCAAGTTTTTCACGATTCTCAGGCGTAGTGGCAGCTTTAATTTGCAGATGTAGATTCTTACAAGATTTCCAGCATTGGTCTAGAATATCAAAACGAGAATTGGCAATCATCAGATTGAGGTTGACTTTTGCAATTTTCTTTCGTCGCAATTTTCAATTCATCGCAGACCTCATGATAGACTGAGAAACCTCTGATAATTCAGAAAACAATGCTTTCCTTTTGATACAACTGCTTATCAATGTATTGTATGACGTAGACCCTCTCCTTCTCATGTGATAAAAGGACTAATTTTAGGCAGGATTTTAATTTGCGATCTTGCTTTCTAAAAAATGTTTTTTAATTAACAAACACTAAACTCTTGTTAATATTTAAAATAGCACATGAGACAATTTTTTTTCTGCCGATGAACAGTCATCAAATTTATAGAGAGGAATCGCGATTTATTTCAAAATTTTAAAGACAACATGGCACCCTAATTAAACAAATTAAACCACACAAAAGGTATTTCTTCGGAAAACTGCTTAAATTCGACAAGCTTGCACTAAAATTACCCTAAATTTTTGGGTGCCAGTCCTTACTTGGGACGAAGGCACCAAGTGCCTTCGTCCCAAGTAAGTAAGTAAGTATTATTATTTAAGTAAGTAAGTAACTTACATTTAATTGAATTAAATGTAAGTGAGTGAGACACGATAAAGATAAACGGAATCTATACTCAAAACGCAAAATGGGAACCTCACTGAACGCTAAGCAAAACACGCGATAATCCAGGAGAAGAGATAAAAGATAAAGAGTGTCCAACGGATAAGATAATCAACAAAAAAATAATAGGTATATTTTAAATCAGGAAAGTAACCGTAACAACCAAAGATAATCTAAGGCTAAAGATAAAAAAAAGAAAGAGAAAAGGGCTAAAAGATGGCAAAAAAAAATATTAAAAGATAAAATTCGGGCCGATAAACTGCTAGTTCAGCCTAAACTTGAAATTGATAGAGGGAGCGGTACGTCATTACAAAGCTCGCATTTTCATAAACTTCATTAGGATCAGTTTATTTGACTTTCAACAAAAACGTAGTGCTTTATTACCACAAGAGATTTTGGAGCAGTTATAATAAAATAACAATCAATAATAAAATATTTACTTTTTTGAATTATAAAACTGAGAATGCTGTCGGCGTACTAAGAGGAATAACGAGTAACAAAAAATTTTGCGGATCGACGTCGAAATAAAATCCAATATTAGCATCAAATCGTGGCTATTAATATCGACTTCAAGATTAATACGAAAATGGAATGGTGGGGTTCGATTTTAAATTACTCTTAAGTATTAGTATACATTTGTAGAGGATTGAGAAAGTCACGTTAAACAATAGTTAACTACGCATGTCGGTATTCAAAATAAATGCGGGCAACCGACTTAAATAAAATGGTGTTTGTTCGGTATTTAAGGCAACGAATTTATATGGTCCGGTACTAGGTAATGGAACATTTCGTTATTTAATACACAAACAATTTACGGTGAATCGGTACTCTAGACTAATAAATGGTTTATGGAAACATATTTTATACAATTACTTCAAAAGAAAGAGGTAAATTATTGATGGTAGAGACAAGGAGAACAGAGTTAAGTGTCCTCAAGGGACGAGAGTCAAAGGGACCAAAACGGCTTAGCTCGACCATCGGAAGAAAACGAGTTCCTACCTTACAAAAACGTGGATAGAAGTCAGGCTTCGTGGTGACGCCAGGAGTTTACAGACGCTAATTCCCGATTCTCGTGCTTACCGTCGTATTAAAGAAACGCACGGGTCACATAATTTGGGAGAAGGGCTGACGCGCGGGAACTTAATTTTCTAATTCGCAAGTATCACGAGAGAGATAAGTGATGAGGGCCGCTTCCTATTTGTCCATGTGTTCGTCTTTTCTTCTCTTCTCCAGTTTTTATCAGCCACCGATGTTCGAGAGGCGAGAATCACTGCTTTCATGCTTTCCAGGGCCCGCTGTATCCTGCTGTAGGTGGAGAACAAGAAGCCCCTTTTTCCTTGCTGCAGGTGCGAGGTGGACTCTTCGATGCTCCCAATAAAAATTAAAAAAAAAACAAGAGGCATTAAAGTCAAGGAAGGCCTGTTCAAAACAAAACATCCAAGTAGATAAAAAAATTGCAGGCGAAGTTACCTATTTTTATGGAAAATTTCCTAGTAATTGCCTCGGTCTACCCTCAACAGGGACGTTCCTTGTATCGAATGTTTGCGTAGGTAATAGAAATCCGCATAGCTCTCACTTGAGACCGCGGAATTAATAAAACAAATACAATAAATTAAAAACATAACAAAATATAGGAGTGCCGAATTTCCCTCCTCTCAGCGTAAACACGAGAGCTTTATCATTATAAAAAAGTTCTTTAAAAGAGAAAAATTGTGAAATGCACAAAATCTACAACGTAACAAACTTTTTTTTGTTACATACCTAGTCTTAAAAAAATTAAACTTTTTTAAAGAGACAGCTTTAGGCTGTTAGCTTTAAAGAAAAACAGCAGATTCTGGTGTCCACAAATGTTTTCATTTTAGAACCTCTTGAGACAGTTTTTTTGTGAAACTTATTTTAACTTATTTAAAGCTATTGTAACTTATTGTAAGAAACAACTTTAGTTAAATTTTTTTGCATGATGATATTTTCCGCTATTAAAGGTTACATGCTATTTTGCAAAAGTTTATGCTGAAATGGACTGAAACCTGTCGTCTGTTATGTCCTTAAGTTGAAGTATTAACAAGATTTTTAATGAAATAAATAAGTTGCACCTTGTATTTTATTTTAGCATACAACTAACTTTCATAATAATAATTAAAAATTAATCCTAATTTCAACAATGGTTATAATCATAGGTGCAATTTAAAAAAAAAGTTTATGTCCTGAATTCCAGAACAGTTACATTCACATTTTCATGTTCACTGAAATAATCAGTAAATTATTTACGATGATGTTAGTATGAAAGTTATAACTGAATGTATATGTATACAGATTGAATACTATAATTTGATGCATTTTACCAGAATTTTTGTCGTTTTCGTTTTATGGAAGTTTTTTGACCGGAATATCAGAAAGTTGATTTTAGCAAATAAACATTTAAACTAGTCAAGGATATTATAGAAAACTATGCATATAAAAAAATTTATCTTTTCTGCTTGCAGAATGCAGTTCACAGTCCGCCAGGAATCCTAATAGCGAACGTAATCCTGGATCTTCTTCTTCTGCTGGGAATCAGTATTTGCATGACTGGCCTTTTCCAGAGGAGGCTCGTGTTCGTAGCAGGTCCAGATCTCCTTCCAGTACGCCTTCTTCAATTAAAATACTTGGATATTCACGGGAAAGACTTGGGTATATGCGGCTCATTCCCCGTACGAATAGCAGCATTCAATTCGAATTTCGAAAATATTATTTTCCTGTTGGTAAACCAATTAGGCTGCGAGGAGAAGAGAATAAAAAAGTACCGGTTACAACCGGCGAGAATATTGTATTATCACTATCAAATGGCGATGTTTTAGCAATATTGGAGGTTAAAGGGTTTCTTCGTGGATTATATAGGGCAAATAGAGATCATCGGAGAGTAAAAATAAACATGATAAGCAGCGAAGTTATTGATTTGACTCCAGATGAAATTCAGGATTGTCCAGTAGGCAAGCATCAGCCCATCTTTCCACGCAACTTTATTAAAACTTTTGCAAATGACGACTCCTTAGAGTCCGTATGGAATCGTCATCACGATTTTCAGGAGTTGCTAGTTCCTCAAACCAGAGCCGGGCCTTTTCCGAGCAGGCATCCTCCCGATCAAGTACTTGGGTATACAATGGAAAAACTTGGTTATGTTCGGCTTATTCCTTCGACAAATCAGAACCAGCAATTTGAATTTCGAAGGTACGTTTTTCCTACCGACGAAAAAATTAGGACGCGAATAGAAAATATTACCTATTCGTTTGAGCCAAACAAAGAATACATGGTATTATCTACATCCAATGGTGACGCTTTTGCCATTATGGATAATAATGACATTCTTCGTGGAATATACAGTACAGCTGTACGTCATTCGCGAATAAAAATAAATATGATAAACGGCGACGTTGATAACCTGACCCCACATGAAATTAGGGATTGTCCAGTAGGCAAGACTCACCCAATCTTTCAACGAAACTTTATTAAAGCTTTTGCAAACCACGATTCACTACAGTCCCCATATAATGCTTGCGGCGAAGGTAATTCTGGTTCTTCATCTTCGGCCAGACAAAATTCACGTGTCCGGAATTCTTCTCAGGAACAATTTCTGCTTTCCAGGGCTAGGTCTACTCTGGGCAAGCCTCCTTCTCATGAAGTACTTGGATATTCACTGGAAAAACTTGGATATATTCGGCTTATTCCTCAGGAAAATCAGAACCAGCGATTCGAATTTCGAAGATACGTTATTCCTGCGAATAAGCCGATTCGATTTCTAATAGGAAATCATGTGTATGTGCCCGTGCCATTTGGAGAATATATAGTGTTGTCAACATCCGATGGTGACGTTTTCGCAATACTGGAATATACTGGAATTTTTCGTGGCATATATACGACAAATACGAATTTCCCGAGAGCAAAAATAAACATGATAAACGGTAGAGTTGAAGAGATGACTGCAACTGAACTAAAGGAATGTCATGTAGGAAAGAAATATTTAAACTTTCGACGTTGGTTTCGTGAAAATGTTTCAAATGAAGATTCTCTGAAGCATGTGTATCATTAATTCAACCTAATATAAAGATAGAAACATCTCAACACATTATGGTTATCAAGGCTATACTCCTTGCTTAATTTTCTAATTCCCATAATGTTATTTTCTTATTTGAAAATATAAATTAATTTGAAAAGATGGAATAAAAATGAAATTAAAATGTTTGATTAAATTTTTGATTTAAAAACATGGTTATGCGTCAACAGCGAAATTAAAGGGCAGTTTTTAATGTTCGGCAAAATCAAAAATTTTGTGTCCATGCATATCATGAACATCTTTTTTTCTTTCGTTTTACCTTGATCATTTGGTAAACAATTTTCCTGGTCTCATTAAGTTTTCTTTTTAATGTTCAGTGGTTTGTAAGAGTAAAAAATCATTAATCAGTCATACTATTTCTTATAAAATATTTTATTATAAAATAAAATTGCAATATCATTATCGATTATTTGTTTTCAAACAAGATTTTTAAAATATAAATTAAGTTTTGTGTTTAACCAATGCTTTTTATTTCAAATATAATTTAAAATTTGATGTTTGGCAAAAAATTCTAGCTTAAAAAAATTATTAAAAAACTTAAGATTCTGTGTTTACTGGAAAAGCGACCAACTGTATAATTGTCGTATTAAGAGGATTTAATGGGATCTTAGGCGGACATTTAAACACTGAAGTATTTTGAACGTAACTTCTCACAGTGGAGCTCAGGTGAACGTAAGGGATAGTTTATTGGAAAAGCGACCAAGTATAGAATTGTCGTCTTGAGAGAATCGAAGGGGATCTTAGACGGACATTAAAGCACAAAAAAATTTCACGAAATTTCTTTTAGTGGACAGAAGGTGAATGTAAGAGGGCGTTTACTGGAAGAGCGACCAAATATAGAATAGTCGTCTTAACAGGATCGAAGCGGATCTTGACCAACATTAATATACTAAATTTCATTCACTGAATCTAAGGGGATTGTAAGCGGGCGTTTGCTGAAAAAGCGACTGAGAATATAATTATCGTCTTAAGAGGATCTAGTGGGATCTTGGACAAACATTTTGACACTGAAATATTCTGAACGTAACTGCTCATGGCGGACCTAAGGTGAGCGTAAGAGATAGTTTACTGGAAAATCGATCAAGTATAGAATTGTCGTCTTAGTGAACAGAAGGTGAATGTAAGAGGGCGCTTACTGAAAAAAACACAAAAAAAAAACCGATTTTTGATTCCAAACAACTTTCTTTTAATTAAAAAAAATATTTTTCGTCAACTACGTATAAAAAATTATTTACAGCGCGAGCCGATTGAAGTCCTAAACACGTCATTTTCATGTATTCGATGCCCCGTAACCCTCAGACCCCCAGACCCCCACAACGATTAAGAAAATTGTGTTATGGTGGTTGAGGGCTATAGCGTATTAGGTTACCAAGCTTAAAGGTTGAGGAAATTGGGTTGTGGAGGTCTGAAGTTATATCAACATATATCAAGCTATAATAGATATAGTTTTGCTACTTTTATTCCCTGGGAAAATTCCCTTCCAGGTTAGAATTTCTCGACAACTGAGAGTGCTGGAATTTTTTTGAGGTCGGATTCGGATTCAGCGCAGCAAAAGCCTTCTGGTACACTAGGTCTGAATTCTGGTTCTGAATATTGTTGGCCTGTGTTATTTAAGAGATTGATTAGAACGTACAAGTAAGGTTCCAAGATTAAAATTAATGTGTATTTCAAGGTAAAACCTGGAAAACTATAATTTTTGTTTAAAAAGCATTTCAATTGATAAATTGGACGCGGTGAATTGGTGCATTGAAAATGATACTGTTATCTGCGAAGGAAAATATTCTCACTAATAACTTCCTTATCTCACATATATATGTTTGGTAAGAGCAACTTATTGATATATTTGTACTCTGCTTATGCAATTGAGTGTTCCTCATATACAATATTTAGTTTAATAATATCTAAACTAGAAATAATATTTTTTCTAATCCATCATCAGATAAAAATGTATTGAACTGATGATTAAGTGTTTTGTAAACACATTTCATTTGGTGTCGATTTCTGCGGAATCAAACCGCACTGCCCATGTCAAACCCACTGAACGCGTCTTCGGGTTGCGGACGGAGACCATGGGTTTCTGCTGAATATGTTTACAATAATTAAAAAGCAGTCGCGGGAATTGCCCAGGAATGCTTCGGAAGAAATAACACCTAATTGGAGGCGTATTAACCGTGCCAAAAGATGAATGGCACCTGGGTAAGGTGTCTTGAACGGTGAAACAGGAATACTGGGCGACCCTTTAGTGTATGCTGCCTTATTCTTGCATGTGGGGCTCTACAAGAATGAACGAACCTTTTTTCAATATCGGTTCGTGAGAACAACAAGGTCAACACCACGCATACTTGTAGTAATTGTGCTTCAAAACAATTATACACGCAGGGCTCGTGACCTGCTGGAGTGATATAATACCAGTATGGCCTCTGAATAAAAAGGCTACATGGCGCAACTGCATGCTCTGTAGTACGAGAAGCACACAGAACTCTCGCATTTTTCACATAAAATACTGCGAAAGATTTATTTGGATTAAGGAAAACCTACACGCGCATTAAAGCCGCATTTAGAATGTGGTATCTATAAAGGATACTATACAAAGCAGTTACAAAAGTCTCATGTGGCAGATTTGGTTTTCCGAACTGTCGACAAAGAAAAAGTATCTGCGACAAACAAAACGGAAATGTTTGTTTTATTTAATATTAAATAAACGATTTTATGAGACATATTTTACCTTAAATTACGCACTTTAGCCAGAAAATAGAAATGTAGACTTTTTTAAAAAGCTTTAGATTGATAAATTAGACCCGGTTTTCTGAAAAGGGTCGCAAATGAAATCATTCTTTCCCTTCAGTACTAAAAAAAGTGTACCAAACGGAAAAAAAATAAAAGCTATTACCCCTTAATTAATGAGTCGAAAAATGGAAATTTTGATAAAATCGCTGACACTCAGTTTTCCCATAAAAACAATTCTTTCCGCTTTATATCAAATTAGCATAATTATAACGATCATAATAAGAAGTTTCAAATGATACCCTTATCTGCTAAGAACAACTTGACACTAATAACTTAATTATCTGATATTCATGTGAGATAAGAGCCCCCTTTTAATATGTTTGTTCTCTGATGATGCAATGGAATATTCCTCAGATGCACTAGTTAACCGCATTACTCATTGAACTACTAGTCAGTATGTTCTCGACTTTACGAAAATGAGGGTGGTCTATATTTTTGTTTTTACCTTTGCACTCATCGTTAATTCTTTTGGTGAATATAATAATTTATTATACACATTTATAGTTTTTATTAAATTGTATATAATATATAGATGAACACGGCTATTTCTTTAGGCTTTGGAACAAACATAAAGTCCCTCTTTACAGCTACCATAAATGTCACTTAATAGCCATTTCTATATTCTTACTGTAAAAAATGGAGATTTATCTCTTTACGGTATCATTTTTTGTGTCCCCTTTTTTGAATGAAATAACTTTAGGCTGTTATCTTCAAAGTACCACAAACGTTTCTATGATCCCAACTTTCGTTTTATTTTAGCACCACTTCAGACATTATTTTCTGTACCTTATTGTAAAACCTAGAATTATCCCTAAAATAATTCTTTATTTTTACATAGCAATAGTTCCATGTAAGATCTTCTGCTGCTCAAGTTCACATGCTATCAGCGAACGTTTATATGACGATAAAACAAAAGCTGCTGTTTGCTACGTTCTTATCATCAATGTCAAAGCGTAAAAACATAAGTAAATTTGAATTAAGACATATTTTTCGCGAATGAATAAAAATAACTTGGCAAAAAAACAAACATCATTTCTTTTCAAATAAAAAACAAAATATAGGAACAATGTGATAAATAAACTGCATTGGGATCGAAAATCGATTTAACCTAAACTTTGAAAACATATTGTAGCGGAAAAAGTATTTCAGATTCAGAGAAATCATAGTACCGCTAAACTAGGATAGGACGCGTTGCGACTCACGGGTTGAATGATGACTTTTAAACTTTCCGAAGGAATCTAAAATCATAACATACGGACAGGAAAGAGTCTGAGTTGATCTGGATCGTGCCAGGTTGCTTGGAAGACTGCGATGATGACTTCTGGCCGATGCACCTCGACACTTCAAAGTTAGGGTGAGGCTGACTGGGATATTTGCAGAATTGCGGAATTTTGCAGTTTCAATTGGCATAACAATGTATACAAGTTTGAATTTTCAGCTTAAAGTTATTTATTTATTATGTACAATCTTTGTTTAAACACAGAAAATTAGACACTTATGACGCGTTGAGCGTATGTGTGATCGCTTCAGCATAGCGAGGTACTTTTTAGATCTTTATAAATGGTCATAACTTCCTTTCTGCAAATGAGAATTGAATTGTCTATGAGTGATTCCTCAACGGCTTTCCATGCTCTTTAACTTTTTTAAATGTATTGTTTCTTATTTTTAAAATTTTTATAGACAAATTTCTATTAAAATGTTTATTTAACGTTTCATATTTTTCGAGAAGGTTTTCTTTTTCAAAAGTATTTTTTAACGAAAGCTTGAGTTTTTTACGATAAAAATGTCGGCAAGTCCACCCGATGCACTTATCTCAGACTGTTAAAGTGATGACGTTGTCAACAAAATATATTATGTGATAGGCGGCGCTGCTCAGTATTGTAAAAATAAATATGCGTTCACGAATCTTTTAAATGACAAAAAAGATTTTAAAATTTCTGCAGAAACACATTTCCAGGCAACTGCACATGGAAAAAGTCCAGGTGACGGGATTGGTAGAAATTTGGAATGACTTCTGACAAAACCTAGCTTGCAGCACTCAGCAAAGAATCCAATCCTAACTGCCAGGGAGTTATTAGAATAGGATAAGAATCATTTAAAGGAAACAGTAATTCTCTTAGTTCAAATAAGATTACATGGAGATGACCAAAAACCAGAAATTACATTTACTAACTTTGGTACAACATTCACGAAAAAGTATTCACGGAAAAAAATCCGGGTTCAGGGGGGTACCAAGTAACCTGGAATCAATGTCATCCGCGTGGACTGGATGCGTATCGGTCCGAAAATGGAACTGCGGCAGTTCAATTTTCTTGGGACCAGCTTGATTCTGCTAGCAAACGCCCGACGTACCAGTATCTAGACAACATTGCTTCTGCGGATGCTGGACTAGAGCAATCCCACAGAAAGATAGCGTCCCGTCCGACGCTGGTATCATAGGAGTCCGAACAAAGTGGGACCGATACGTTCTACTAGCTAAACCCGAACGTTCCCGAGCTGGACCGACTGCGCTCGGACTCCTGTGATACCAGCGTCGGATGGGACGCGATCTTTCTGTGAGATTGCTCTAGTGCCGCAAACGCAGAAGCAGTTTTCTTGATACTGGTACGATGGGCATTCGCTAGCCAAATCAAGCTGGTCCTAAGAAAATTGAACTGCCGCAGTTCCATTTTCGGACCGATACACGTCCAGTCCACGCGGACGACATTGATTCCAGGGTACTTGGTACCCCACTGCACCCAGATTTTTTTCCGTGTTCATTTCTCGAAATTAAAGCATGGATATTATTGTTCGCGGTATCCCAAACTACAAAATATTAAAGGGACAGATAGTTTTGAATTATCATTGAGCGTAGAGCCAAACAGTCTTCGAGGGTCCGGAAAACTTTACTCGCGTCCATGAAAAGTGACATTTGGTCCCTCCTATCTCGAAACCTGGCGCTTTTTGTCTACAGTTTCAGCCAATTTGACCAGGACCATATTTTCAATAGACTTATGCGCGCTCTTTTAAATGAGTTTCGCTATTTTTTTCACGAGCAACTATAAATAGCGGTACATAGATCTTTTAAATCTTGAAAACAAAGTCTCAAATATATTAAAAAAGCGCTCCCTTTTGGAATTGTTATCTCGAACAGCTGTTTTACGAACTCGTTCTTTATTTTTAGGGCCTAAAAAAGTGTGCCAAAGCAGAATCTAATCGGATCAATCTTTCGAAAGTTATCGTGCCTACATAATACTAAAAAAATCGTTTTTGCTAACTCACCGGGTCTCAAAACGTGGAGATTTATTGAAAACTGACAAAGTAAAATTTGCAATAAAATCAATATCTTTTCATTAGGATCAGAATTTAAAAACGTACTTACATTACATTACCGCGCTGAGCAAAGTTGTGGCGAACATAAACATTACTAAATCGCCCTACGGCAAAAGTCCCTAAAAAAGCATTTTCTACTTTGAAGGGTCATTTTCTTACTGTTGGGATAATTAAAGAAAAAAAATCCAGGGTAGTACGTTCATCTGTCTTGTAAGTTGATTTAAAAATAAATAGGGCGCGTTGGGCTGTTACTTTTTGAATAAATAGTTTCTGCCACTTTGAACAAAATTCTGGTCCCTCTGTTGCGTGCGCAAGCACTTGAGGGTTAATTAGTGAATTTGCACCAATTTTTATTTAGAAAGTACATTACAAAAGCCTGGATTTAGTTCACTATCTCGGATCATTTAGCAATCTCAAGTTAGAAAACTAACTAAGACGAAAACTGGTACTAAAGAAGACTATTTATGAGTTTTATTAGAATGCCCATAAAAGGTGCCGGATTAAAATTAAGAACTAGTTTTAATTGTGTTTGCGCACAATTATTATGTGTACACTTTTTGAAATTTAAGGTTTAAGCTTTAAAACTTTATTTTGTTTAAACAGTACAAAGTTAAGCGCACCTATTTTATTGCGTTATGATTGGTTTTTTATTTTATATTCATTTTACTTTGCAGTTGTAGATGCTGTGAAGAACTCTTCTTTTAACTATTTGTATTTTAACAAATATGTACATAGTTTGAAATGTATCGTCCAATTAAATTTGTTGATCATTTTGAGAGGAACACTTTTGTTCCTCAACGTTTTACCTCATTTTGCACAGGACAGCCTGAGAATAGAATTTGTTTATTTTTCATTATATCAGATGAACAGGTCAACGCGTTATACGTTATAACTAGAAATGTTAGTAAAAAATGGATATCTATCAAAATCACCTTTGATATTAGTTAAATTTGGAAGAAATCGGCGACACTCAAATTTCGCATAAAATAATTACCTTCCACTTAAGTTTAAATTGTCAGTATTGTAATGATCATAATACAAAATTAGAAATAATACAATTATCGGAGAATAACAATCTTGATACTAATAACGTCGTTGTCTCGCATATATATGAGATAACGACTACTAATGTATATATTTGTACTCTGATGAAGCAATGGAATAGTCCTCAAATACACTTGTTAACAAAATTATTTACTAAAGCATCAATTAGTTTTCATTCTACATTGTGAAAATGAGGATATTTTATAATTTTGTTTTCACTTTCGTGGTCATTTTTAATTCTTTTCGTAAATATAATAATTTGATATATATATATATATATATATATATATATAAAGTTTTTATTATATTTTATATAATACATGCATGAATACGGTTATTCCTGAAGCCTGTGGAGCGATCGGGACATTTTTGTGCACACATTTTCAAGTACACAATTCTCTTAGAGAAACATAGTTATTTTTGATCAGTATCCTATATAAGGGGGTTTCCAGGCTGCTTCTTCAGATTCTGCAACTTATTTTGTGAAAAAAATTCAATAACTTTATTTTATTTGATTAGGAAGTTTTTTTTAAACAGCGTGACGTTAAACTTCATGACTTTTTTTCGAGAAGTATAAACCTAACGAAAAAATGGTATAGAATAAAAATTGATTGAAGTTTCTCAAAGAATACATATGAATTTTTTCAGAAGTTTTTGGGTCATTTTTAATTTTTAAATTTTGACCGATTTTTAAAAATCAAAAAATTGCTCCGGACCTTCTAAAAAAAATCTTATGTGTTCCTTAAATGAGTTTAAGCACTTTTTATTCTATAAAACTTTTTCGTCAAGTTTATTATTGCCCGTGTTTCATGGGATCTCCAGCTGTCAAGCGGAAGCTCGACTTCTCGGAAACCTACTAGGGCAAGTCTTAATTAGAACAAACTGAATCCCTATCATACGAAAAATAAAAATAAATAAATAAAAGGATTTGAAAATACGATTTTTCTGCGCATGGTGTCAAAGCTGTACTGTGTGCACTGTTGCGCGTCTTTCTGTGCGCCAATTTTTCTCCCTTCCCTCCCTCTATCAACTTTTAAAATGTATTTTTTCACTGCCTATTATCAAGTTTTAGAACTAAACATTTTGTTTTAGAACTGCCCTTTTAGTCAGAACTGTGAGTTAGAATATGCCCTGGTACCTAGCAACTCAATTATAATGTAATAATAATGCTGGGAATTTCTCAATTCTCAAAACCTCGATTTCAAATTTTTTAGAGCAAGCCCCCCTCTTCGTCGCACGTTACATGTGATTACATAACAAGTACTTTAATATATTTAGTCTCAAAAGGAATAGAATAAAAAGTACTTACAATCATTCAAGGATACCGCCATTTTGGAAAAACTAAAAGGGGAAAAAAATTTAAATCAAGGGTTTTAAAAACTTTAAACATTCAGACTGCGATATCTGGCGGTAATATGATTATCCAAATGCAGGAAGAATAACAAAAATTAATTGAATAAAAATTATACAAAAATTATGACTTTTAAAAATTTTTTAAGTAATAAAGTTTTTGAAATTTGTTTACAAAATTGTGTGCTTGAAATGTGTGTACAAAAATCTGCATTGCGCATTAATGGGTGAAAGTTATCACACGTCTTCTACCCAAAATATAGGTGTACTTAATTAGAAAAATATACAGCGGCAATTATTATATTTCAAAACTATTTCTCGTTACTTTGATCGGAATATCAGAAAGATGCTTCTAGCAAATAAAATTAAAAAATTAGTCGAGGATAATAGAAAAAAATATGCAGATGAAACAATGAATTTTTTATTCTGCTTGCAGAATGTAGTTCACAGTCCGCCAGGAATCCTTATAGCGAAAGTAATCCTGGACCTTCTTCTTATACTGCTGGCAAACAAGATTTGCATGACCGGCCTGCTCCAGACGAGGCTCCTTCACGTGCCAGGTCCAGGTCTCCTGCTAGTTCACCTCCTAATAAAATACATGGATATACACTTGGGGAACTTGGATATATTCGGCTTATTCCCAGCAAAAATAACAGCCTTCAATTCGAATTTCGAAGATATTGTTTTCCTGTCGGTACACAAATAAGACTGCAAGCCGATCAGAAGAGAATGGCGCCCGTTCCAACCCAAGAGCAGATTGTACTATCACTAGCCAATGGTGACGTTTTTGCAATACTGGAGTTTAATGGGACTCTTCGTGGAATATATAGGGGAGATAGAAATCACCGAAGAGTAAAAATAAACATGATAAGCGGCAAAGTTGATGATTTAAGCCCAGATGAAATTGAAGATTGTCCGGTGGGCAAAAATCGCCCAATCTTTTAACGAAACTTTATTAAAACATTTGCCAATGACGGCTCCCTACAGTCCGTATGGAATCTTCACAGCGAACATGAGGAGTCTTTAATTCGTCGATCCAGGGTCAAGTGTTTTTCTGGCAGATCTCCTTCTGATCAAGTACTTGGTTATCCAAAAGAAGAACTTGGTTATGTTCGGCTTATTCCTTTCGAAAATCCGAATCAGCGATTTGAATTTCGAAAATATGTTTTCCCTACCCATGACAAAATTCGAGTTCGAATAGAGCCCTTTGTATACTCCTTAGAGCCAAATCAAGAATACATAGTACTATCTACATCCAATGGTGAAGCTCTTGCTATTATGGATAATAATGACATTCTACGTGGAATATACAATACAGATACGCGTCATACGCGAATAAAAATAAATATGAGAACCGGCGATCTTATTAACCTGACCCGAGATGAAATTAGGGATTGTCCAGTAGGCAAGAATCACCCAATCTTTCCAGTAAACTTTATTAAAGCTTTCGGAAACTACGATTCACTACAGTCCGCACGGAGTGCTCGTGGCGAAGGTTATAATCCTGGTTCTTCATCTTCGTCCAGACAAAATTCACCTGACCGGACTTCTCCTCAGGAGCCATTTTTGCTTGACAGACCCATGTCTCCTCCGGGCAGGCCTCCAACTCATGAGGTACTTGGATGTTCACTGGAAAAACTTGGATATATTCGGCTTATTCCTCAGGCAAATCCGAACCGTCGATTCGAGTTTCGAAGATATATTATTTCTGTGAATGAACCAATTCGATTGCTATTAGGAAGTGGTATATTTGTGCCCGTGCCAGCTCGAGAACATATTGTATTATCAACATCCAATGGTGATGTTTTCGCAATACTGGAGTATACTGGGATTTTTCGTGGAATATATGGGACAAATAGGGCTCATTCAAAAATAAAAATAAACATGATCAGCCGTATGGTTGAATATATGACCGAAATTGAAAAAAAGGAATGTCATGTAGGAAATAAATACGCAAAGTTTCAACGTTGGTTTCGTGAAGATCTTTCAAATGAAGATTCCTTACAGCATGTTTATCAATAATTTAATTAAGAAAACATGAATTGCAACAAAATATTTTTTCAAATCAATAGTCGGATAAAAGTTAAATAAAAACGTATAAATATGCCAACGTGTTATAATTATCAAGGCTTCTCACCCTATTCAATTTTTTAATCCCTATTAGGTGTTTTCTTATTCAAAAATAAACAAAGATTTGATAAGATAGATAGAAAAATGAAACTGATATTTCTTATTCAATGTTTATTTTAAAAACATACTTAAATTTTTGTTTAATAAAAGTTTTTTGATTTCTTATCATGGACATCTGTTTTTCTTTCAATTCACCTGGATCATTAATGTTATAATATCAAATAAAATTGTAATATCATTATCGATTACCTGTTTTTCTATAATATTTATACAATAAAATTACTTAATTTGATGAAAAAGGTGTTGTAGATAATAAAAACTTCCATTAGACATTAATCGTCAATATTGAAAACAAACAACTGTTAAAATAGTTTGATGTTCAATCAAAGAAATGAAGAAAAAGATTTAAAAAATTTTTAAGGATAATTTGATTATCTTGTAAAGCATTTGGAAATACTTGACAAGAATTTTTCGGCCTTTATTGAAAATTTAGTTTAAATAATTTATTATGAAAAAAATACTACCCAAAAGAAAAAAGAACTAAGAACGTGCTTAAGGCGCTTGACATCGCCACACATAAGATCATGCATAAGGATACGAGCTTGCCCGCTAATTCCAAGTTCCACAAATATAAATTTCACGTCGTCAGGGCAGACGCCGACTACTGAATCTCCAGCGTCTTCATAATCGAATTGTTCTAAGTACAGCTTACATTGTTCCAAATTACTGAGATCTTTTCCTAAAAATGGTCAGAAACTACGAGATCATTGGCAAAGGAGTCTTCCTTTACAAAGCTGCAAGGCAGGTTGCCGAGACCCTTCGCCTGATTTTTGAAATCAGAAGTGAGAAAAGTGCATTACTTAATCTAGAAGCTTCTTTTCCGAAAGCCGAAGTATACAGCGACCGCATTTAATGTCAAGAAGCTCAGTGCATAGCGCGTCATGCACACGCTGAGTACCTACAAAACATACTATCTGGCTGTCCCACTTACACGGGAACGACACGTCTGTCCTGACATAATGCGGCCCTAAAATTGCTATATCACCATCTTTGTTACTTCTAAGGTCTTAGGGTCGAACCTGCTCCGCCGAAGGCTCCGAGGTAGATAGTGTCAGTTGTTCTAAACCAGAAGTATCAAATTTTCTGGAACTAAAATTTTAGGACAAGCGTCTCTGTTGCAAATTCGAGGCCTGGAATCGTTCCACGAGGTTTTGAGAAACGAAATATATCTGTGATCGAAATCTGGGCTCCGTTCGACTATAATAGCAATGCTACGGGGAAGGATAAGAAGGAGAGATATCTATACCTCAAACAGGAGCTGCAACAACTGTACCTAAAATATTTGGTCAAAGTTATTGTTCTTGTGATCAGTGCTCTTGAAGGTGCCCAGCCTTTACTGTTTCGTAACCTTAAAGCCATTTCAACGAGCCCCAAATATACCAAGTCTTTTGCTTCGTGTCCTCAAACGACGTGAGCGTTTCGCCGACCAATTTTTTGATTTTTCTTTATTTTACTGTTACTGAGAATGCATGCTTACGATTTTGCAGGAGATTAACAATAAAAAGTACACCATTTTCATTTTGTCATGACTGACCACGGAAAAAAAGAATTTTTCAAATCTATGTAGAACCTTTGAACGTGCGCAATAAAAACTCGTACATAAAAAAAGACATCGCGACGAACATAGGCAGAACCTGCTTTTTTCAGTCGGTTAAAAATAAGGGCAGTACAGCTTACATTACCAGTGTTTCCTTTCATATTAATCCATTGAATTCCAATCTTGATTTCAATCCAATTCACACCAATCGAATCAACTCCACTTTTCTCTAATCAACTCCAATCCAATAAAATGCATTTCAATCCAATACAAGGCTAAGGGCACCCATAATAAAGGGGTGGATACTTTCAAAGTCGTATAACCGCCATTTTTGAAAAGTTCGTTTTTTTCGAAACTATAAGCATTTCGGCGATAAGAGAAAGGCCAAATTCGCAATATTTGCATTGTGACAATTGTCCAAACATTGCATTTCGGTAACAGGCGAAGAAATGCAATCCGCCATTTCATTAATACAATTCCAAAGGAAGAAAGTCAGTCCGATCGCCAGGAAACTTTGAGAGAATACATTAGTGGCAATTTGAACTTTTCCGTCTTGTACACCTAGCTTCTCAGAAAACATTCCAAAATGGCAGTTGAGCGAAGACTTTTTACCCACTGTTTCAAGGAAGATTTTCCCAACTTCAAAAAAATCAAGGTCCATCAAGCTAGCACCTCCACAATCGAAATTCCCAAATTTCTTTACATCAGAAGTATGGGCTTTTTTAGGCTTTTTTGAGCTATATTGACGATTTTTGGGCTCCACTACTTTTTTCGAAAAATCAAATTTCGAGTGGAGTTATTGGCATGAATCAATCCAGCACCTCCACTTTATGAAAATTTTGAAAAAAACATAAATTAAACACGTCAGAATGTTGGGCTTCTTTGGGCTCTCGGACGCACCAACAACCAATTTCCAAAACCCACCCCTACCAAAATTGAAACTACCCCCCATGCGAAAACGGCAACTCGGGAAAAACAAAGTACACCCAAATTTTGGGCTAGTTTTGGGCTTTCCAATGCACGAAAAAATTTACAAAATCCACCCTCTATGTGCAAAAAACCACCCCCTAGCCAAAAATGAAATCTGAAGACAAAAAAAGCGGATTACAATTTAAGACTTACATCAAGCCCTCGAATGCAAAACAAAAAATGTTCAAAAACCACCCTAACGTAAAAAATAACCAGCTTCGAAAAAAAAATCATAGACTCTATTGACACTGCAGACAGGTATTTTTGAGGAGCCCAAAAAATCAAGGACTCCATGGAGACTGAAAAATTCTCCAAAATATTATTTTTTAACAAAAGTCATATTCCATATTCCATCTTTTTTTTAAATTAACGCTAAATAAATTCTGAAGATGTCTGTCGGCGCTTATATAGTTGGTTCTATATGCCTGTGACAGTCCACAAGGTCCTCATACATGGCGCTGAGTTCATAGAATATGCCCCATTGTCCCAAGATGGGAATAAGAAGATTTTCAAGACGATAAGGGAATCCAGTACCCGCAAAAGCAGTCGGATTGCAACCAATAAAGTTTTGTGATTCAAGTTGTTGATCATGACTGATCCCTGCATAAACAACTTCAGAACCCTTAAGGAGAGCTTTCATCGTCCCATGGATGCACAAGTTCATCCTAATTGCTTATAATATTGGGAAATGATGTTAAGTCTCGACGTTTTACGATTCGGTTCCTTATTTCAAGGTAACATTAACTATTGAAACGAAACAACGGATTTCTTCTATACGAAAGAAATATTTTTAAAATTGATTGATAATTATTGCTTGTAACAATGATACATATTTTGATTGTCCATTTCTGTCATGAAATTGTCATTTTTGAAAGCAAAGCAAATGATTGCGCCGCAAAATGCATCTTATGTATACAGAGGCACTTATTAATTGAATCTGTTTATGAAATTTGCTTATAACAATCTTAGAAAATTATACTTTAGTGTTTTATTTTAACAAAAAATTAATTTCATTTGATTTCTTGGGGAAAACGTCACGAAAGGAACTTCCAGGCTTCAATGTACAGCAATAATCAATTTTGTTGATAAATTTGTTTACAACAATTAAAAATATTGCAAAAACTTCATCTAAGTTACTAGGATTTATTAACCTGTTGTTAATCTGTCAGTTTTTCACCGTTTTCAGGTAGAATTTTAGAATGCTACAGAACCGGCAGCTTAAACATAAAAAATTATGATTTTTTGGAATTTTGCAACTTGAATAAGAAACAACCAAAGCTTTTTTAGCAAAATCGCCCCTGACCGACCACTGCGGAATTTAATTAGCTTTAAAAATTGTAGACTCTGGATCACTTTGAACCCCAATTTTATAATTCGCCGCACTGTGCAACGTTTCGGAACTCATACAGCACGGTTTTATTGTCAGGAATTCTTTACATTAAATTGGTAATTAAACGGTAAAACGAGTTCTAAAATTAATCTTAGTCTTATTTAAATTTTTTTAATTTTAATTTAGCTGACCTGGATTGGAGGTCCTTTCTATTTTAGGTATGTTTATAACTTGTTCATAACTATTCTTTTAAACTTTCACTTGATTCTTGAGTCTTAAGTCTTAGGTGCCTCTCATCTCTCGTGGATAAAAATGTTACGTGACTGCATTAATACAACAAATATTTTCGAAAAATAAAAAGTGTCTTTTAATTTCTCTGTCGACGCATAAAATTTAAAGTATCTGCTTAAGTAAAAAATTGAATCAGAAATTTTGTATTGATATTTATTTTTTCATTAAAAATGTTTGGTTCATTTTTAAATACGATAAATCAATATGGGGAATAGTAAATGATACAAGGAGAGAAGCATTCATAACCACAATACGCTGATATTTATATCGTTTTTCTCTAACTCTTGGAAAATCTCGAAGTCGTCAGTAAATTCTTTAAATTATAGATAAACTTCCGAAAATTTCCAGCAAAAGTCCATGTTAAATTCCAAAAAATTACAAAAACATATATAAATTCCCTAAATGACGGGAAAAAATCTCTTTGTTTTATAAAACAGATCCTTCTAAATTTTAAAAATTTAAGAAAACACACAAAATCCATTCAAATATAGTAATTAAGGTGTGTCATTTTTAAAATGCTTCGTCTCGCCGTACAGAAACGTGATTTTACGCACCTTCCTTCAAAATACGTGAGAAATTTTAAATTTATAGAACGATCTGCAATAAAATCTGAAAAAAAATGTTACAGACTTGTGTCTTATTAAATATATTATCAATTTACTGCACCCTTATCAGGGCAATATAAAAGGCTGAAATAAAAATCTCTCTACAAAGAAAGAAAACACCTTTTTGTTGCTTAATATATTTTTTAATCATTACTCTACAGGCCTCTGGTTTGATTATGATAGGGTTTTTTTTATTTACTGGAAAAAATGTTTAAAATCTTATGTGTGCTGGAAGAAGTGGTCATGAGCATGTATACTTGGCCAGGAGAGCTTTGCAGCTTTACCCTAAAAACATCACGTTGGATAGGTGATAATTTAAGAAACTCTATGTTTTACCAATAAAACCAAAATAATATTTTATAATCATTTTTTATAATTTCTATAAGTGTAATTTTAACTTGCATAATTAGATATTAAAAAATTTCACCGAATTCAAGTTGAATTGCATGATCTATCCTCTTTTGAAATAATCTCTATTTCGCTCGTCATGTCCCCTCAGCAATTTAGTGATTGATAATATTATTTTGATGAAAATTTTTATAATTAAGGAAAGCATAAGAAAGTCGATTAAAGGTAGCGATTTAGATATGTGCCCAGTGATTTTAAAGCAACCCTTCAAATTAGGAAGAATCTCGTAACCGAGGAGAGTTTATTGACATTTCTGAGAATTTCCAGAATTTAGAAGAGTTTTTTTATTAATTGAGTTCTTATAGTCGCATAAACTGCCTGTGTCATAGGCGACTGTATTACATGGTTAATCATAAACTGTAGGGTATTTGTGGTTCAGTATGCCAAGGGCCAGAAGCAAAGCTTTAAAAAGTACGTTCACCCTCGTTTCCTGCTTTGGAAATCGAACCTATGCCAGCCAGCATGGGTGCTAAGGCTGCAATATTCGAAGAAAATTATTACTTAGTGGAAATTTGGGAAAGTTATTCCGTAAGTTAAATAATTTAATGATTTTAAGAGTTAAAGGAACATCGCATCCTTTTTGTTATTATTCAGGTATATTAGCAGAATTTTTCAAATCCTACGATTTTCTCCAAAATTTTATAAAGAGATTCCGGAAATTGGGCATTTTTCGGAAAATTATAGAAAGCTCTTAAAATTCCTTAATACATTCATATATTCTCAAGAAACAATGTGAAGATTGCCACTGTCGATTTTATTGATAATTCCAAGCAATATTTTGCGCTACAAAAAGATGGCTATTTTCATTTGATTTAGCGATAAATTTGCTTTCAAAACCCAGGCGCGACACAAAATAGGTCCTTATAAAACTTAAAAGAAATATGGGTATGTATCGGATTTAAGTGGAATTTGATTAATGTGGATTGGAATGGATTTTATTGAAGTAGAGTGGATTGTAGTGCACTGAAATGAATTGTATTGACGGGGGTTGTATTAGATTGTAGTCCAGCGGATTAAAGTGAATTAGACTGAAACGTATCGGGTTTTAAGAAGCCCCAGCACGCCATAGTTCGGGCATAAGTTTAAATAATATCCTTATAAATTATTCCTTTTTAAAGTAAACTTTTGACGATAATAGTAATGCCCTTTATCAAAAATTTTTAGTAGATTATTATAAAAAAGTTTCAATACACATTATTTATTTAATTTGTAAACAAACAACTTGCAAATTGTGATAATATAATTTAAGGGAGTGTCCTTTTTTAGAAGGTCATTGTCCAAGAATATATTCGGAAAGTTGCAGAGCCCAATTCTAAGTATTTTAAAAAATTCAAATCTGAAAGAAAAGGTGCGCTGACCCGGACTCGGTCGCGTTCTCCTTAGATTCTTTAAAAAGGCTTTTCGACTAATAAATTAGACTCGGTGGTCAGAAAAGGCTGGCTAATAAAATGACCCTTTCTCTGTAGGGTTGAAAAAGTATACTAAAGGGAAATCTAATTCTGTAATTTATTCGGACCATTGCTCCTCAATCAATCAGTCGAAAAATGTCGAATTTTGATGAAATCGGAGAAACACAGTTTCACAATCTTGACACTAATAACGTCGTTATCTCATATCAATGTGAGATAAGAGCTACTTATTCATTTATTTTTACTCCGATGATGCAATAAAATATTACTCAGATACACAAGTTAACTAAATTATTCACTGCACTACTAGTCAGTATCTTCTCGATTTCTGCGAAAATGAGGGTGGTCTATATTTTTGTTTTCATATTTGTACTCATCGTTAATTCTTTTGGTGAATATAATAATTTATTATGCATATTTAAAGTTTTTATAATGTAAAAATCAGAGCTTTATCTCTTCACGATATCATTTTTTGTGCGCCCTTTTTTATATAAGATAACTTATGGCTGTTATCTTTAATGTACCAGAAATGTTTCTAGAATCCCAAATGCGGTTTTATTTTAGTACAACTTGAGACATTTTTCTCTGTACCTTATTGCAAAATCTAGAATCATCCCTAAGTTAATTCCCTATTTTTACATTGTAAGACGTCGAAAAATATGCGTGGCCATTTCATCACAGAAAAAAATATATTAAAATTTTGTTACATGTAAAATCTTTAGCTGCTCAAGTTTACATGTTATCAGCGAACGTTTATCCTACCATGGAATAAAAGCTGTTGTTTGCTATATTCTTATCAGCTATACCAAAGCGCCAAAACATAAGTGAATTCAAATTAAGACGTATTTTGTGTGACTAAATAAAAATAACTGGGCACGAAAACAAACATCGTTGTTTTTCAAACAAAAATCGAAATATAGGAACAAAACTAATTTTGAGATTGCAGCATTAAAAAGTTTTCTAATGTGATAAATAAACTGCACTGGGGTCGGAAATCGATAAAACATAATCCTTGGAAACATATTTTAGCGGAAAAAGTATTTCAGATTGTTTTGAGAATTGTTTTATCATTTTTTAACGATTCGACATCGATACAACTCACCATTTTATGACGTCCTAAAACTATCGCTCGTCAATCACGGAGGCTTCCTCTTGTTAGCGGTCCGGAGAAATTATAGTACCGCTAAACTGGGATCGGATGCTTTGCGACTTACGGGTTGAATGATGCTGTTCAAACTTTTCAATGGATTCTAAATAACAGAGTTCGAACGGGAAAAAGTGTGAGTTGATCTGGCTCGTGCCAGGTTGCTTGGAAGACTGCGATGATGACTTTTGGCCGACGCACCTCGACAGTTCAAAGTTAGGTTGAGGCTGGCAGGGATATTTGCAGAATTGGGAAATTTTGCAGTTTTAATTGGCATCAAAATTTATTATACGAGTTTGAATTTTCTAATTTAAGTGAATTATTTATTATTTACAACCTTCGTCCAAACACAGAAAATTAAGCATTTATGATGCGTTGAACTGATGTGGTCATTGCGTATAGCTTGTTTTATGTGCAAGAAAGAGACGATCTCATGCTAAGAATATAGGGGGCAAAAATGCGAGAGGACAACTTGTGAACCACAGTGGCCTACAGTACTGCGTTATTCGAAAGGTTGGCTCGTTGATGATCCTCGGGAGCTTGGAATTCTATGTCAACAATCCGATAATAAGCTCTCAGATTACTAGTCAACCAGAAAATACTCTGCAATTTTCACAGAGTCTAAATTAACGTAGCTTAGCATATGATGTCGAGCGAAGTTAATTCAAAAACATCTCAACCAATTAGATAATGCCGAAATCGCACCCTCCTTAACAATGGTCTAAAACGTTTAAAATGAATGAAAAATGTTATGTCATCAGCTGTTTGGAACATATACATACAAGATATATTTATTTATCCATCAAATATCGTCTCGATACAAAAGCTAAAAATCGTTAATCCACTCAGAAAGAATTTTCAAATATCCAAAAAGACTCCAGTGCAATTATTTTTAAAACGAAGCTTCAATAAGTGTAATGTTTTTAAAAATTTGGCGTCCTGATTTCCAGACAAACTTCTGCCAAACTTTTATGTTCTGTGACATAATAGATAAATTAAAAAAAACCTAATAATGCTGGTCAACTTTTGATAGTTTTATCAAAAAGAGAAACTCAAAAACTATCCAAAGATGCAAAAAAATCTCAATTTCGATTATTTGGAGCAAGCACCCTTACTTCAGCGCACGTCATATATGATTAAGTAATACGAACTTTCATATTTTTTGTTTAAAAATGAATAAACTTGATGAAAAAAATTAATAGAATAAAAAGTAGTTAAACTCATTCAAGGAACACGTAATATTTTTGTCGAAAGTTTCTGAGCCGTTTTTTGATTTTTCAAAAATAGTCAAAATTCAAAAATTCAAAATTGGCAGAAAACCTTCCAAAAAAATTCTTGCGTTTCCGTTGAGCAATTATAAACAACTTTTGTACCTTAAAATTTTTTTATTCAGGTTATACTTCTCAACAAAAAAAAACATAAAGTTTAACACCACGCTGTTTCACAAAAACTGCCAGTTTGGAGAAAGTACGAGGGAGACAAAAGTTCAAATCCATAATTTTAAAAACGTCAGACATTCAGACCGCGATTTCTGGCATTAACATGATTATGCAAATGCAGTAAGAATCATAAAAATGGTTAAAAAAAAAATGTGAATTTTGTTTACAAAATTAGTTGCAGACTCTGCAAGAGCATCCCCGAAAATAATCAATATAGGATATTACTCAAAAATAACTTTTTTTCCTAAGAGAATTGTGTACTTGAAAACTTGTGAACAAAATGTGCATTTTCGCATTATATGGGTTAAGGTTATCAAAACGTTTATGCACACGTCTTCTACCAAAAATACATGTTTATTTGACCATAAAAATGTACGGGGGCAATTATTATATTTTAGGATTATTTCGGGTTACTTTGATCGGAGTATCAGGAATATGCTTTCAGAAAATATGCATATAAATAAGCCAAGGATATTAGAGAAAAATATTCAGATAAAACAATTAATCTTTTATTCTGCTTGCAGAATGTAGTTCACAGTCCGACAGGAATCTGCATAGCGAAAGAAATCCTGGATCTTCTTCTTCTTCTGCTGGCAGACAAGATTCGCATAACCGACCTTCTCCAGAGGAGGCTCCTGTACGTGCTAGGTCCAGGTCTCCCGCTAGTACGCCTCCTATAAAAATCCTTGGATATTCACTTGGGGAACTGGGATATATTCGGCTCATTCCCCTCAGAAATAACAGCATTCAATTCGAATTTCGAAGATATTGTTTTCCTGTCGGTAAACAAATTAGACTGCAAGCGGATCAGAAGAGAATGACGCTGGTGCCAACCCAAGAGCAGATTGTATTATCACTATCCAATGGTGATGTTTTTGCAATACTGGAGTTCAATGGGATTTTTCGTGGAATATATAGGGGAGATAGAAATCATCGAAGAGTAAAACTAAACATGGTAAGCGGCGAAGTTTATGATTTGAGCCCAGATGAAATTAAAGATTGTCCGGTAGGCAAGAATCGCCCAATCTTCCCACGAAACTTTATTAAAACTTTTGCAAATGACGACTCCCTACAGTCTGTATGGAATCTTCACAGCGAACAACAGGAGTCTTTAATTGGTAGAGCCCGGGTCAGGTCTTTTCGGGGCAGACCTCCTTCTGATCAAGTACTAGGTTATCCAATAGAAAAACTTGGTTATGTTCGTCTTATTCGTTCCACAAATCAGAATCAGCGATTTGAATTTCGAAAATATGTTTTTCCTACCCATGACAAAATTCGAGTTCGAATAGATCCCTTGGTATATTCCTTAGAGCCAAACCAAGAATATATCGTATTATCAACATCCAATGGTGAAGCTTTTGCCATTATGGATGATAATGACATTCTTCGTGGAATATACAATACAGATGCGCGTCATTTGCGACAAAAAATAAATATGATAACAGGCATTGTTATTAATATGACCCCAGATGAAATTAGAGATTGTCCAGTAGGCAAGAATCACCCAATCTTTCCAGTAAACTTTATCAAAGCTTTTGCAAACTACGATTCACTACAGTCCACCTGGAATGCTAAAGGTGGAGGTAATCCTGGTTCTTCATCTTCGGCCAGACAAAATTCACCTGGCGGGACTTCTCCTCAGGAGCCATATTTGCTTCAAGGGCCCAGGTCTCCTCCGGGCAGGTCTCCTTCTCATGAAGTACTTGGATATTCACTGGAAAAACTTGGATACATTCGGCTTATTCCTCAGGCAAATCCAAACCGGCGATTTCAGTTTCGAAGATACGTTATTTCTGCGAATGAACCAATTCGATTGCTTTGGGGAAGTGGTGTATATGTTCCCGTGCCAGCTCGAGAACATATTGTATTGTCAACATCCAATGGTGATGTTTTTGCAATACTGGAGTATACTGGTATTTTTCGTGGAATATATGGGACAGATAAAACTCATTCGAGAATAAAAATTAACATGATAAGCGGCATAGTTGAATATATGACCGAAATTGAAATAAAGGAATGTCATGTAGGAAATAAATACTCGAACTTTCGACGTTGGTTTCGTGAAGGTCTTTCAAATGAAGATTCTCTACAGCATGTGTATCATTAATGTAACCGAGAAAACAGAAATTAAAGTATAACATGTTTTTAAATCTATAGTCGGATAAAAATTGAATAAAAACATATAAATATGCTAACGTGTTATGATTATCAAAGCTTCCCTCGCTGTTCAATTTTCTAATACCCATGAGGTGTTCTCTTGTTTAAAAATAAAAAAAGATTTGAAAAGATTGAAAGAAAAATAAAACCGAAATTTTGGTTCAATTTTTGATTTAAAAATATGCTTCAATTTTTTTTAATAGAAGTTTTTTGATTTCTTATGATTTTTTGCGTCGGAAGCGAAATTATTACGCACTTTTCAACGTTCGGCGAAATCGACAAGTTTGTATCCATGCATATCCTGAAGATCTGTTTTTCTTTCGTTTTACCTAGATCATTTGGTGAAAAACTTTTCCTGCTTTCATTATGTTTTCGAGTCAATTTTCATTGGTTTGTACAAGTGAAAACAAATTGAATAGTAATATTATTTGTTACAACATATTATAATATCAAATAAAATTGCAATATTATTATCGATTTTAAAAACAAGCAACTGGAAAATTCTTGCAATGTAATTAAGGAAGGAATCGATTTCTCTCTGCCCACTGCTATATGTCCACCGTATTGTTTTATTTGTAATTAAATTCTCAACAAAAAAAGTTATGTTTTAAATAAATAATTTAATACGGTAAAGTATTTTAAATATGTATAATATGTATAATATGTTATCCGTGTCATATCTTACAATTATATCTTACCTTCATTCTCTGATCTTTTTGATTTTTTTTTAAAGCGCCTTACTCAAATAGGGTACCCGTAGGGACCAAATCTTGAAATTATGGTACTTTAGGGACTATAACTGAATATACGGTACAATAACGAATATAGGGACCGGTGTATGAGGCCTCTAATCTAATGTTTTCAGAATAAAGCTACAAATCCTCCGAAAAGCAGCATTTTGAATATTTTATACTGTATATCCGAATTATAATAAAGTAATAATAATAGCATAGTGCGATGACTTCTATCTGTGGATGAATGGTTTTGAATCAGTACCAAGCATAAGTTAAAAAACCACTAATTTGTAGAAAAAGCGTTAATATTAAATTCATAAATAATTGTTTCTTGTCAATTACATTACTAACGATTTTTATGCGAATTAGTAATTTTTTAATTAAAAATAATATCGGAATTCCTACTCTAAATCAATTAAAAAATGACTTCTTACTATTTTCTTAGTAGAACTTTATGCTAGTTCAGACCTAAATAATCAAAAGTTTGTTAAAAATAATTCTTTTAAATAAATTAAAAATGGATATTTCACCATCATCAATAGTCCTGTTTACCATGTTAGATTTACGAATCGACCCTCTGCGATAATCGAATTTTCCTTACTTGTATTTCTATATTGACTCTCCGTGAAAATCAAGTCGCCCCGCTAATATGATCGAATTGACCATCCGAAGTGACCACTTCGACTGGCTTAGATAATCGAATCGACAATTCGATACCATCGAGGAGTCGAATGTTGGTGAAAATTAGACCAGCCATCCGAGATTTACAAATTGGCCCTTCACAATAATTGTGTCAGCCAGATGAAGAGTACTGAAGCGACGCTCCGAGCCAATCAAGTCAACTTTCTGTGATTGTCAATTTCGACCTCTTATTTTAGCCTTCTAGAGATAGTCGCTTTAGCCGTATAAAAAAATGTAGCTTCCTAAAAATGATGGACCTTTGCGAACTTTAGTACGATCGCGTACTTCAATTCAACATGACTGTCCACGTTCGAGAGTTTGTAGCATCAGCGAAAAAAAAAACATAAATATATTTGCATACGTAAGATTACTTGAATCTTTGTACCTACGCTTGTGTGATTAGGTTTCTCATTACAAAGAAACTGAACTATTTCGTTCATCAAATGAATAAAGGATCCAGCACAGTTTACACTGCAAATGGCTTGCCGTAGAATTTTCTAGTCTTATGGTATTTAGTAGTTTAATAAACTACTCAATAATTCTTTCCTTAAACTAAAATAGACTAAAATATTATCTTGTATTGTGCAAAATGTTTGCTTGGATTAATCAAAAGTTTTACTTAGACCAGCCAAAATATTTGCTAGTACCAACCAAAAGAGATGTACTCAATATTCTATTTTTATTTTATATCTGTAATTTGTTGACACTCATATGAAATCCTGACAAACTACATCAAATTCTTGCGATGTTTTTTTTTACTCAAAAGAACGTTAGAAACCTTGTTCATCAGTCACACTTTAGGTTAAATATCATTATGACATCAAGGATTTCGTATTTAAAAACAAAGCCCGATATGCAATCAATTGTCATATAAAATGATAATTGTGATGTTGAATGTTTAAATGATAATTGATGTTGAAAAGTAATTAATTTTGTTGAAAAATTACACTTTTTTCTTGAACATAAATGTCTGAATCAATTATGACCTGGACGTCAAGACGTCAGATTTTCAAATGCAAAGCATTTATCACAGTTACATTCTAAAAATAATTGAACTGTTCGTGGACGAGTAAAAATATATTGATTATGATACATTCATGATTTCAGCCCTTTTGGACGCATATAAAGTGGGGCTAGTCCCTAGGGAGTAAAGTTTAAAATTGAACCTTGTCTAATTTCTGGTGAGTTACCATATTTACCTGTAATATTACCATAAATGACTGAAAAAATCAGTGGATTTTCATAAATTTGTAGATATTTTCAAAGTGAATTTTTGACACCTTATGGTAAGTTATAATGAATTACTTTTAAAACTAGCTTAAATCAGGCTTCAGTTATTCGAAATATAATATAGGCTAAAATCATAACTGTATTTCTAGAAATATATGAAATCATCCAATTTTTTAAATATCCTATTGTAACCAGCGGGTTACGTCACTGAGCCTGAATGCAGGCAACCGTGGAAGCTCCTGGGATGATCCACACAAAAT